>JAVYIG010004933.1:0-148323 GCA_035222895.1 Strongylocentrotus droebachiensis
AAATAATTTCACATTAGAGGTGAACTTCGAAAAATGTATTCAAAGGTATTTTGTACTAAAATAAGTTTTAAAGTTATCTTTACTTAAGTAAACCATATTTTGTGGCCTTTTAATTGTAGAGTTTAAAACAAAATCAGGAACAGACGGATTCACAGCTTTTATATTTGATCTCTTAAAAAACGATAATAATTTATGGAACCTTTCTGCTGATGGTGAATTTGGATCCTATGTTCACATCTAATGAAGATATCATGAAAATATTTTTTTTCGGGTGGTTTTTTCAAAAAGAATCTTCTCTCTCTTTACAAAGACTTGTCTACAGGCATCTTGATGTGACTGCTTATCTTACTTTACTTAACTAAATTATATTTCTTGAATAATTGTGATGAATGGCACTATAAATTCATCACTTTTTAAGTGAAAATATCTTGATTTGTGGCCTTTTAATGGAGAGTTTAAAAAAACACAGCAAAAGACAGATTCACAGCTTTTTTTTTATATAACTCTTGAAAAAGGTAAACAAATTCTGCTGACGGTGAATTTGGATCCTTTGTTCATATCTAACATCATGAAAATATTTGTGGTGGTTTTTTAAAGAGAATCTTCTCTCTTTTTTACAAAACCTTGTCTACAGGTATCTTGATGTGACTGCTTCTCTTATGCATACTATCTATAGTTAAGAATGAATATGTGTTTGATTCGTGACGATCTCTCCACATTTGTGGTTCGGCTCAATAACTTTGATTCAGAGCCCTAGAAAATATGCCAGATACAGGAGTAGAAATAGCACAATTTCTGGACCCACTGCATCCATTTTTGTTTCGGGACCGCATTGAGTTTGATGCCAGGAATTTAAAAATGGAAATAAGCTTTAGAATCTATAAGTTGGCAACACATTGAGAGATTCAAATCCTTGTTTTTCTATCAAATTTGTCTTTTTTGTAATCCTTTTGACAATACTCGCGCCCATATGTATTATTTTCAGAGACATTACATTTTTATTTTAACTATGCAGCAGGTAAAAGAAAAATATATTTGTTGCCAATTTAAATAACGATATGTGATCAATTTAGTGTATGTTTGGAAAAAAATATTGAAACGAGCAAAAAAAAACTTTGCTCATGCAGGAGCCGCACAATAAACTGCCTCAGAGTGTCCCCACCCTGCCTTTCTCTGTTTTATTACATAGGCTCACAATGCCTAATTCAAATGTATTATAAGGTGTGAAGACCTGAATGAGGTTCAACAAAATAAACTGTCCTGTCAGAGCTGACGGATAGAATATCTCCTTTCTCTCTCTCTCTCTCTCTCTCTTTTCGTTTTTTGTTGATGTTCATTATTCAGGGAGAAAAAAAGATCTGGTACTGGTTATTCGTGTCTTGCTTTTGCGCTCTAGCTTTGGCACAATTGAGTATTTGGTTTTAATTTGCCTACTGCATACCTGACATGTTATTTGTTTGAACTGTAAGTAAGTCAGTTTGTTGTTCTGGCAGTCATCGAAAAGAGAGGATAAAATAGAATAGTGATGGAGAGCAGTGGTTTGAGAACTGGTAGTTTTGACATTAGAACACTTTTATGCTTGAGTGTGGCTCAACACTGAGATGCTGTGAGGACTGTATGGTATTTATTTCTTAAGAGCAAATTTGTTAGTTGTTTTTATAGTCTTGAAAAAGGTGGGATTTAAGGGAAATTGAAGGGTAAGAGCAGTGGGTCGTATGATATGTAGGTCCATGGTTCAAATCCCAATTCAGGAGCACTGCTACTCTAGGCCAAGGCTTTGCACCAATATAGCGCTCGGGAGGGTGATCATTTCTCAAAATTAAAGATGACCCAATATCGATTTAATATGACCCCTTTCCAATGAAATAGTTGTAGATGAAACATAAATCCAGAAATAGGTCTCTCTTTTTCAACCTAAGTTTAAAGCTTTCCTTCTTAATTCTTATTGCAGGATTGTGCTTTCTTAGTTTCTATCCAAATCCCCAAAGATGATTAGATCATTTTTTTTGTTCAGATGTTATAGTAATTAATCCCATTCGTGTAAAACTCCATGTTTCCTTCAGACAAATTACTCGTACAAGACATACTTGGTTTTTTTTCTTCTCCATCTCTCACCAATGAATGTCATACATGGGTACATCTCCTATGCCATTATCTCCAAGGTGTAGGCTACTAATGCAGACAATTTACACTGACCTGCGCCTGGCCAATAGTAACCAAGCCCCTCGTCAGGGGAAAACAGAATCAACTCGCAAGACTCTCCATACGCTGGGGGGATCTTGTGTTTGACCACTCAGACTCCATTTTGTGTCGCCGTGACCTTATCAGGCAAATAAGCGTTGTATTGGTGTAATTAAGTTCACGGCGAGACCATTCTTGATTTCCGAGATGTCAATAATCCACCTTGGATCCGTCCAAGGAGAGGACTCCCTGGATATTGATTAGAATTAGGGCACTACGTCCTCTCGGGTCACTTGGTGGAGCTCTTCTTTCACTCATGCATGCACACACCCACACACACCCACACACACACACGCACACACCCTCAAATCAGTCCATTATTTTGATAGGTATGGACAGATAAACATACAAACAGATATATAAATCCTCGAAGGAGATCCAATTCATGCATAGATGAAGCTACCCGTATTCATTTACTCATTCATTCAATGGAGTCTTGTCACACACACAAACAAACACACCCACACGCCCTTCTCATCCACACAACCATATCATTACCCTCAAAGGCACACAAACAAACAGACATAAAGACTAAAATTTACATAGATTTTTTTCAGAGGATGAAATTATTTATCACTCAACACCCACCCCACACCCTTATAACCAGTCCACTGTTAACATACAACTGTACATACTGACATACACAAATACTGACAGACATCAATGTCCATTCATGCACATCTGTATAATTCTGATGTTATTCAATGAAGTTCTGTTGCTCCCACATTCATATCGGCCCACCATGAGCACAGATTTTCCTTTTTTTTTTAAATCAGACAGACAAAACACAAGCGTAAGTGCACTAATAGGTTACTTTAAAGGTAATACAAAGTTTTGGTATGGGGTCATGAATTTGGTTCAAATGAACATATTGGAAGCATATGCGATCCTACAATATTCAGTGATCGTTGTCACGGTTGAAATCGAGTCTAAAGTTATGAAATTGTAAATATTGAACTCGTTATGATGTATAGCTCCCTCTCAAGGTCAAGATATTAATTAAGCTATAAAACAATGTTTCTTGACTAAAATCGACCAATTAGCTATTCCATTTTGGAAATTATATATCGCAACTACATATTCTGAGAATTTCATGGTCGCAGCTATCATTGTACGCCCATAGGCGCTATTTGAAATTTATCAAAATTTACCGGGAGCACCGGTAAATTTTTATATTCAATTTTTCTCGAAAGCAGAAGTGTTTTAAGGGCTAAATTTTCTAGTGCTTATAATACACCCACAGGGGCATCCAAATATATCAAAATTGCAAAGAATCACTATCCGCCAAATTTTCAAAATTTCCCGAAACTTTGTATTACCTTTAAAGCATTGAAAAAAGGGTTCAAAGTAACACAAACCAAAATAATAGACAAAGGTGCACATATCATTAACATTTTATGATCATTAAGGCATGGTCGCCCATGTTCTTAAGACAGGTTACATGGAAATAGTTGAGAAGCTCCCAAGTTTGTTAAAGCTTCTAAATAAAACAGACAAAAAGGCACATCCAATTTAACAAATGATTGTTCATTTATATGGCCACCGCCTTGTCTAACTGGAGATTACTTTAAACTTTAGGGAAGTTGGAAGAAATCCCAGAATTATCTTTAACAAAAAGTTCCAATAAAGGTTTTTATTTAATGTTAATAATTTTGAGCTGATTTATTGCTGCCACAGTGCAAGACTATACTCTCTTGGGAAAAATAAAATATCCTTCAAATCTATGAGTATGATAAATGTCAACCCGATTGTAAAGAGTAACTTTGTCACATTTTGCTTATTACATATTCTTCTGATTGCTAGGGATCCATTTAAATTTTATAATTTCCCCACAGAAGCTTTAGTACTAGCACTAATGGCCAGTTTGCAAACAAGAATTGTATTTTTATGACCCTGCCCACTGTAGGTGGTGCCAGAGGCATTATGTTTTTGGGGTTGTCCGTCCGTCTGTCCGCCCAGCTTTCTTGTTAATGCAATATCTCAAGGACCACTAGATGTATGAGCTTCAAAACTTGGAGATAGTGTGTACATATCACCATAAGAATCATTACTATTGTTACTAATTAGTATTAGTAGTAGTAGTAGTAGTAGTAGCAGTAGTAGTAGTAGTAGGTTATTTATTCTTATTAACATAACCAGTAGTATGCACTCTCTTGCTTTACACCTACTCATTCACACACCCACTCACTACAAACCCACCCACACCCTCATCCCTCTCACTGCAAACACACCCACACCCTCACTCCCTCTCCAGAGATGCCAACTAGTACGGATTTCCCGTAATTTCTACGGGAAATCGGCCGATTACGGGCGGTACGATTTTCATACCATAAATTCCGGATTTTGCTGATTTTGCCGATTTTCAAAATTAGCACTTTAAGGTTTAGCACGTTTAAGGTTTAGCACGTACTTTTGACTATTGCAGCGCAGCCATCCTTGAATCCATGCATAGAAATCCCACAGGGCTTCCGATTGGACAATTTGTTATCTAGCACACCCTTTTCAGTGCATACATGTGCATACAACAACATGTGCTTCGCGAGCGGGGGGCCGGGTGAAATACCTCTCTTGGCCGCGCCGCTACCGCCCGCCCAGCGCCAGGCCTCGCTACGCTAGCGCCGTGTACACTGTCGGATTTCTCACAGGCTGTCACAGCGTTCGTCGATTTTCGTCGACAATCTGAACTCATGTTGGTTGGATTTAGATATCAATCATCATGTCTTCCACAACTAAGAAGCGTGACAAGAAGTTACAGACTTTTAAAGAAGAATACAGTAAGAAATGGAAATGCATCGTGTAACACCAACTAATGAACAGGTATGTTACTTTTATTTAACTTGTTGTGCTATCGCGCTTGCCTGCGGGAGCTGCGCTTGCCAGCGTGCAGAAAAATTTGCGTCGCGCAGAAAATTACGGATTTTGTCTCCAAATTACGGATTTTTAGCCTTATGATTACGGATTTGTGCTCTGAAAGGTTGGCATCCCTGCCTCTCCCTCTCACTACAAACCCACCCACACCCTCACTCTCTCTCCCTCTCACTATAAACCCACCCACACCTCACTCCCTCTCGATACAAACCCACCCACACCCTCACCCCCTCTCCCTCTCACTACAAACCTACCCACACCCTCACTCCCTCTCCCTCTCACTCACATGCATAGAGCGGTGGATCATGGTGTATTGCTCATTAATTGGAGACTCAATAGTGGGGGAAATTAAATGGAAGTCATCCTTTTGATAAGGACATACCGCGCTATCTCCTGGTTGGTTGGTGTGCACGCTGGCACTGGCAGCGGATGCCTGCATCCAATCCGGCGGTTACCCTGTGATCTGGCGCTGGCGATAAAACGGTTCAGAGCATGTTTATTTTCACGGCTCTTGACATTCATCGGCCCTTAGAGGAGTTACACTGTCGTACAGCATCGTAGCGGGTAGGTAGTCTCCTAGCCTACTCTCATTATGGCGATGGATTGCACGATGTGAACGGAGTAGGGATGAGGGGAGGAAAATTGATTTAGCAATAGATGAGTGGATTTGTGTCTGAGCACTCAATTAATTGATTGATTGTGGTATAGGTGGTTTGATTGAGGAGATATTTAATAACAGAATGTATGTGACTGACTGCAAAATATTACAATGTTCATCATGTGATTACTTTGTAATGAGCATTAATTGTGCCGTTGCTATTTGGAATGTGTAAAGAGAGACAATGGTCCTGCATGTGTGATGGCAAGTAATTCCAATGAAATTAATTTGCTTTACTATTTGATTTATACATTCAGAGTAAGTTGTGAGTGTTTAGATGACTGGAGATATTGCACATTTGTGTGAGGGCTTCATGTATGAAGTATCATGATAAAGGATCTAGCACATCAAATTGTTTTTCCTCAACTTCTATTGTCATCTGTAGACTGTACAACATATTATGTTAGAGATAACTGAACTTTACTGGGTGTAAGCCACAAATATGTTTAAATAACTGAACTTTGTAGGTTATTATTCCCATTGTAATTAATATTTCACTACGAGAGAGTTCTTTTGTAATTAGTCTCTTTTGTAATTATTCACTTGTCAAGTTCTCTTTTTTTTAACTTTTTTAAAAACTGTTTTTGAAATTTGAAAGATAATTTGAAAATTATTTGTCCTGTTGCAGGCAATGTAGTGTTCAGGTTGTCATGATTTAGAAATTAAAGCCCGTCTTAAATGCATTGTACTCCTATTTTGTTGATGTATACAATAATTTATTTTATTTAATTTGATTACAATACAGTAGACCCTCATTCATGTCAGGACTGTTAAAATAGTAAACAAAATTATATTCAACGTCTAATATGGCACATGTGACAGAGGGCAAAGCAATGAAATGTGTTTCTAACTCATGAAAATGAACATGATAATATTGGAGGGAATGGAATGATGCAATGTTATAATGTGACCGTCTGCACGAAGCTGGGAGCATGCACAATCTAATTTGGTCCTAGACACAGTTTGAAGCGCAGCTGTGCCGCATCCAATTTGCAGTCCCCGAAAGTAAAGTGAATTGCGTTATTTGGAGCATACTTCGCTGATGAATACAGTGTTAATTGTCTCTGGCTGGTCACGGCCATATTCATCTGTTTTCTGGGGGTGGAAAATGTTTTTCGATCGATGAAAGGATTATTAGTTGAACACAGTAAAAGGATTTAATTTAATGATGGTAGCAGACAAGGTGGGTGGTTGATTACAGGTCAATTAATACACTGCTATACTACCATGTAATGGCGGTAATTTGCACTTGTGAAGTACTGAATTAAATGGATCCAAATGGCCGCCAGTTTTGAGTGAGATATTTAAAGGACCTATTTCAATGATTTCCTACTAAAGGTTCCTTAATTAATAAGTGTACGATTATGTCACTTGCCTGATGGATAGCAAAGTTTTAATCCTCATTCCTGAATATATGTCATGGAAACAAAGTGTATGGAATAATATTGGAATAATAATATTGTTTGTTGAGAGCCAGACAGAAGTTTACTCTGTGTAAAAGCATATGAGTTAGTCCTCTTCTAGCTGTCAGTAGACGATATGCAACTTTTTAAAATTCTGAATGATATTACTACTCTGATTAGTATTACCATTCTGAATAATATTACTTTTCTGAATGATATTACTTTTCTGAATGATATTACTTCTCTGAATGATATAATTATTCTAAATAATGTTTAATATTCTGAATAATGTTACTATTCAGAATAATGTTACTATTCTGAATGATATTACCATTCTGAACGATATTACTATTCTGAACGATATCACTATTCTGAATGATATTACTATTCTGAATGATATTACTATTCTGAATGATTTTACTATTCTGAATGATATTACTATTCTGAATAAAATTACTATTCTGAATAATATTAGGCCTACTCTCTGAATAATATTACTATTCTGAATAATGGGTACATGCTTGCATACTATCTGTATACTCTACACGCTTGATCATTTTCTTCGCAATATTGCAGGACTGTAGACTGCATGCGCCGAGGGCAATTTGAGACGAGAACAAAAAATAACATTTATGCAATTTGATTTGTCATACAGCACCAGTCTTTAGAGCGGTGCTGTAGATCCTGTTAAGGTTATGTGGCATAGATTGGTATCTGCAGTAGTTTTGACTTTTGAATTCAATCATGTGTGAAATGAGAAGTGAGAATTGCTGCACAT
Source organism: Strongylocentrotus droebachiensis (assembly GCA_035222895.1). Taxonomy (NCBI): domain Eukaryota; kingdom Metazoa; phylum Echinodermata; class Echinoidea; order Camarodonta; family Strongylocentrotidae; genus Strongylocentrotus; species Strongylocentrotus droebachiensis. The sequence continues at coordinate 7,949 of JAVYIG010004933.1, forward strand.
TGTTTGTGTGTATACTTTATCACATTTTTCTGAAAAAACAATGAACTACAGCCATAGCCCTACTTGAATTTATGTCAGTTTAAGTTGCAAAATGTGATGTTTCAAAGCATTAAACGTGATTTTTTTTTTTTTTATTATCATTTTTTTTTTCTTCCCCCACCTCAATATTTCCAACATCAGAACTGTGTTTATTTTACTTGAGCATAACCTAGCTTTACTGCAAGTGTCAAAATCTATTTCTAGACATCAAAGAAAATACAGGAAACATTAAGCAGGCCATGCAGCTTTGGACCAACATCAGCCCTCATGAATACAAGGCATGTACATGCCCCTAATCCCTTACACAAATATGCCTAACTCATCATCATGTTTATCCAGGCATTCTTGGGCCCTATTAAAAGATTATGTGATTATCCCTTGCATCTGTAGAGATTAAGGCAGTACATATAAATATTTCTTTTATAGAAATAGCATGACAAAAGTACAGTAACATGTGTTGTATTTGTCCATCTGATTACAATTCACTTTGCCGCGTGAGGGGATTTTGACCAAAACTTTTACAAATTAACTGAAATAGTTACTGAACATCCAAGGGTGCATCTATAGGCCTGTCCTCACTAGCTCGAGATTGCCAAATATCCCGCTATTTGAACTATCCCGATCGCAAACTATCCAGCTAATTTGCGTCTTCATGAGCTCAAAGTTGCAATGAGCGGGGTATTTGGTCGGGATTGTCATCCAAAGATATGGATATCTTGCAAAATATCCAGCTATTTGTCCGGTGCAGCTTCACCAGACCGAAGACGCGCACTATGCGCGAACGCTGAGCAAAATATCTCGAGCTAATTTCTCAAGGTCGAGTTTCAAGTTTCGAGGTCGAATCTTGAATTGATGAAGATGCGATTTGTAACTTCAGGATTATTTCCCAAATAGCGGGCTATTTGGCAATCTCGAGATGATGAAGACGCGCCTATTGTAATAGCTTCTTTTGTTTTTCTTGATTTGATAAACAGTACTTGAGCAGGAAAATTTGGAATAATGTTGTGATGCCATGTTTAGAGTTGCGTTCATTTGAGTGTGTCAATTGGGAGAGATTGACTATTTGTTTAGCTATTATTGTTTCAAGTTGAGTTCCATGTGGTTATTGAACATCTAAGGGTGCATATCTATAAAAGCTTTCTTTTGATTTGTCTTAATTTTATAAGCAGTACTTAAACAGAACAACAGGGAATTTTGTTAACAAAAATCTCTAATGAACCATGCAAGGGTGCTTTTCTGTGGAAAGGATCTTGCTTTGGGACAACTAAACTGTCCAATAAATATGTCTTTCCTGTTTGATACAAAAATTTGAGATGGTCCATTGCTTGTTTATGCATGGAAGTGTTTGTTTTTGTTTTCATCAGTCACAAACTTAACATGCTGAATTAGTACACACATTTATTCATTTGATTCATTCATTATTCATTTGGAACATATGCAAGATAAAATAACATAGTCATATAGAAAGAAAGAAAGAACAATTTATAGAAAACACTTTCTGTGCTAGCTTTGTTTGGTATGGAATCAGCTAATTTGATCACTTTAACCCGCAGGTCTTCCTCTTAGATCAATTTGGCAAGCAGCATAGAAAATAGTATTAAGTATTATAAATACATGTCTAAAAAAAAAATTAACATAAGAACATTAATTGTATGTGCAAGATTGTTTGTTTATCGTTTGGTATAAGGAAAAAATGAGGGGACATGTGAAAGAAACAATGAGTGAAATTTATGATATATGTCACACTTCTTTCATAAGTTCTCCTTGAGCCAGCCCAGTTCCCTAATTTCTATCAACGCCTCTTCAACTGTGACCATCTGTTACTTTTTAATCGTCTAAAAGCTTTTACTCGTCACGGAGAATCCTACACATACAGCGTACAGAATGTAATTTCCGAGGTTTCAGAGCCGATGGGCATTTTGACAAGTGATTCATATTCTTGGTGTTGCTCAATCAGCGGAACGTGTTCATCTCAATTTCTATTTTTGTTCACTTCATCTGCATAACAAACACTAGCTTGTGACTGAGAGGGCACAGGGCAGATGCTCCAAGTCAAATGTGAAGAGAAAAAAAGAGAATTAAAAAACAGAGGGAAAAGGAAACATGAAAAGAAGATCATATGACCTGTTTCCATTGACTTCCTCACCCTCTCCCTAATCAATGTCTCGTTAACTTGTACTTCATCTATACTGAGTAAGACCAGTGACCCCCCCCCCCCCCCCCCTCTCGTTCTCATAATGACAATGCCCCCTCAATGTTTGGACCCATGCACTCCTCACATTAGAGCAGGATGCAAAAGGTGAGCAGTATTAAATTAATCAACTGCCTGTCTGGAGCAGGAACATTACTTTAATGATTGTCAATGCCTGCAACCGATTCCATGACATTTGCTCCGGCGACAATTGCTCCGCTGTAAATTTCATACACTAATCGAATGGCTAACTTCAACCCTGGATTCAACACTATACCCTACCCTAAACCTAACCCTAAACCTAACATAAAACCCTATTGAAACCCTAACCCTAACCCTACATCTTAGACGAAATAAAGCCCGGAGCAATTGTCGCAGGAGCAAATGTCGTGTCACCCTGCAACCACATAGAATCCTAATATATAGGTCACGTTCAAATTGAAAACTAGACCTAGCTGTCCAATTATTTTTGCTAAAGTCGATTGAAACCAAAGATCTTTGGGCCAATGTGTGCAGGAAGCGGCAACGTAGTTTTGTTCCGTTCTAAGTAATCAAGCAAACTCTCCATGCAAACGATCCTACCCTGCCTGAAATATAGATACAGCTTCACTCAACATGGTTTAATAACACCCACATCCAAACATTGATCATGCATATTTATGATTATAAGCTTTTATATCGTTGCTGGGACATAGTGTGTTGTTTTTGGATGGAACCATTGACCATCATATTGGTCACTGGATAGCATTAGAGTGTCACTCAAGGTTGATGCTTTCACAGCCTAGCACCTACCACTAGTCTTACCCCAAGGCTTTTTGAAGTTAATTAGCATCTGAACATTATAGACCATTTCGTTAATAGCACATGGGTAAAGTGACCCCAAATATCAGCAGAACTTCTCATGGAGAAGTCCCACTTTGTGTATTTTAGAATAATCAATACCAAAGTCATGTATGTGCTTCATGAAAAGCTTTTGTTTGCCCTCTTGTATCATAAGATACCGTAGGTGCACACATGAATACTGATTACATATGAGCACATACTGTCGGTGGATTTTACAATTTTATCAGAAATGACCTTAATCTGCCCATGCGCAGATAGTATTTACGAAAAGGCTCATTATTGTGGGGTTGGGCAGTCTTCATTATACACAAAACCTACTCTGCAGACAGAGGGTTTAAATTCAATTCAATTTTTTTTCTTCAACATTTACTACAATTCCTAAAGTCTTGAGCAGAGCCTAGCTCTGTCAGTCTTTGGCTGTATCCGGCGCAGCTGAAGTACACAGCCTATGCAGTATGCTGTCAGCCTAGTCTCACAGTGCAGACATGGTTAAGCACAGCGACTGACAGGGTTATGGCTGCAAACTACACAGTCTATGGTGTAAAAGCATATTTCTGTACTTCCAAATCAGTGTTATTTAATTGCACAGACATGAATAACGAAAATATGAAATCATGAATGTTTGGTATCAAAATCAAACATCTGTGATATATTTACCTGATAATTGATTTTGCTACCGAATACTAACCTCGAAAGTAATGCTTTTCCCCTCTCTCTCTATCATTAGTCAGATTAGAATCTATGTTTATAAATATTAATCTAAAAGTAGAATAAATAGTTAGAATTTTAAAGAAAAAAGAAGAATTCTGATTAGCTAGACCGGTAACTCTGTATCAAATGTAAGGATACTAGAGTCTCCTAGTTCTACCATTGTGTTGTTTACAACATATGAGATGCATTAAAAAAAGTTTCAGAACTAATTCTCATCTTATTCTGCACATCAAACTTTTTCTTGTAGAGGATATGTGACATTTTCGGGACAGAAAATATCATGCTGTTGACAAGTTCTTATTTGATAGCCAGATTCCTACTTCCAGCATGTCAGGACATTTCAAACGTGAATGTGTCAAAAGAATTTGATATATTCCTTTGAAAAGTAACTGCTTCATGCATTGCGAATGCCTGTGATATAAGTTGTACTTCTCAATAATAAAAAACTAGGGCAGTTGGAAAGTTCACTTCTTGGGCAAAAGTGATATTTTGAAAGATGTTCTTCCTCGGAATAAAGCTATAAAAATGAAGAGAGAGAGAGAAGAGAAAGAGAGAGGTGAGAAAGAGAGAGGGGAGAAAGAGAGAGGGGGGAAAGAGATAGGGAGAAAGAGAGAGGGGAGAAAGATAGTGAGAGAGAGAAAAATAGTGAAAAGTAGAGAGAAATAGAGGGGAGGTAGAGGGATATGTAAGAGATAAAGAGAGAGAGAGAGAGAAAGAAATATAGTGAGAAGAGAGAAAGGGAGAGGGAAGAAAGATAGTATGAGAGAGAGAGGAGAGAGAGAGAGAGAGAGAGAGAGAGAGAGAGAGAGAGAGAGAGAAAGAATAGAAGAAAACATATAAGCAGCAATAAAACTACTGACATGAAAATAGGTCAACATGGGAATGTAATGTCTCTTATCCTTCTTCATTCGTTGCCTGGAGAACTTGATATCATTAGAGTGCAATATATCTTGTCTGCTGGAATTGAGAAGCAAAAGGGCATTAACTTGTATCACTCAACAGTGAGCTAATGCCCTTCTTCCTCCTACCAGATGACATCATCATATTCCACTGGATGATGATATGGCTCATGTTTATTAACAGATGTTGTCGTAATGATTGCTCATTTCATGTTCAGCACGGCATGTCAATGCGACAAGCTTGTGTGGTGACTGAATTAGGGCTTGACATATTCTTGCCAGTTTTAGGAATACCAGGTTGGGATATGAAATTGTATAAGTGTAATTGTTTTTAAAGAGCCTAAAGCAGTTTTAGTGGAGATTAAGGGATGGTCAGAACTCCCCATCCCCCATGCTTTTCAGCTATAAAATATGGGCCCTTACTGATGTTGTTTTGGTGCCAGATACTTCTAAATAAATCATCATATTCATCAGAATATTTGTGAAATTCAAATTCTCGTTGTGATTGAAAATCAGAGTTCTACAACCTCATCAACTTACATTTGAGTATTCCTCTTTTGCTGTTAAGTATGCTAGTTATTCTCCAATTACCAGTAAGATTTTTCTCTTCTTTTAAAAATTCATCATCACTATGAAAACTATTATATAAAACAGGGTCTACAGTGTAATATTGTATCAATATCTGTGTCTCAAACATATTTTCACCCAGAAATCTCACTGGCAAGCAAGTAGCCTTTCAATATACTTTATTTCCACAAATCTTGTAGAAAAAGAAAAAAAACGATGGTTCTTTAAATTGATCTTTCTGCAATATAAATGGGCCTTTTTTCGCATTTGTTCACTTGAAGAAATTTCAGCACCATTTAAAAAAAGACTACTCGAAGAATGAAAAAAAATTGTCTACACTTTGGAGTTAGACAGGCATGGACACAATTAGGGTTGTATAAATAGGGTAACATGCATATTTGATAATGTGCTTTGGACTGTGAGATTGGAGACACCTGTGTAGTCCCATCAATAGCTCAGAAAGGTGATAGCCCCACTAATCATGAGGATGATGATGAGGCTAAATAGGTCCGTCATTAGGGCGTCGTTAAGCTGTCTGGTGGTAGGTTATCTTTGGTGGGTTGTGGATGGGGATAATAGTGGGAGATTGAGAGGAGGAGGGAAGAAGAAGTGAGAGGAGGAATGGGGGAAGAAAGAGGGAATGAACGAGAATGAAGGAATAATTAGGAAGAGAAGGAGGCGAAGAAGAAGAGAATAAGAAAGAGGGGCAGGAGGAGTAAAAAGAGGAGAAGAAGTGGAGGTAGAGGGGAAGAGGAGGATGATCGAGAGAGGAGTAGAAAAGGTAAAAGAGACAGAGGAGAATTATTCCGCATAAACAGGATCTATGGCAATGCCCTCCAAAGGAACACTTTAAAACTTGCCAACTACAATTGAGAACCTCGGAATACAAATTTACTATTAAACTTTTTAATTTATTTTTTGTATCTGTCTGTGTTCATTTTGCAGGAATAGTACTACCAGTAGAAGTAGAAGGACGGTAGAGAGTGATGGCCACAACTACAGCTAATGTTCCCTTGGCCACCAAGGTGGAGATTAGGCTCTCCTGTAAGCACCTCAAAAACAAGGATGTAGGCTCCAAGTCGGATCCTCTAGCTGTCGTCTTCCAGCAAGATTCCAGGAAACAGTGGATAGAGGTAAGAAATGATGATGATGATGATGATGAAGATGATGATGACGATGACGACGACGACGACGGTGAAATAATGGTGGTGGTGGGGGGGGGGGGTGGTGGAAGTGGTGGTGGTGATGATGATAAAATGATGGTGGGGGTGGTGGTAGTGGTGATGATGATGATGATGATGATAATGACGATGATGATGCTAATGATGATGATGATGCTAATGATGATTATGATGATGATGGTGATGATGATGGTGATGATGATGGTGATGATGGTGATGATGGTGGTGATGATGGTGATGATGGTGATGATGGTGATGATGGTGATGATGATGGTGGTGATGGGGATGATGAAGATGATGGTAATGATGTTGATGATGATGAAGATGATGATGATGCTGCTGCTGCTGATGATGATTATGATGATGATGATGAGGATGATAACGATGATGATGTTGTTATTGATGACAATGTTCTCGACAGAAATTAAAAGGAACTGTGATGACGTTGTTACAAAGGTGATGATGGTCCTGATGGTTGTAATGATAATGATGGTGATAATGATGGTGATGATGATGATGAGAACATACATATACCTCTCCAAGAAAATGATGACCTAATATTCTTATTCTTATCCTCTCCTTTGCCTCAGGTTGGTCGCACAGAACGAATCAAGAACAACCTGAATCCAGTCTTCACACAAGGCATCACGTTCGACTACTGCTTTGAAGAGGTCCAAAAACTCAGGTTTTCTGTGTACGACATCGACAATACCACCGCTGGTCTCAACGATGATGACTTCCTAGGTGAAACAGAGCTTACGCTTGGACAGGTAATGAATCGGTTTTGTTTTCATTTCGATAACATGTACAATTTATTATTGAGAAACCCAAAACTGCTGGAAGATCAGCGATAACCGAACTTGAGGATTGAGGTCATTGACCTTCCTAAATCAAGAAAGAAGGAATATGGTAAGAGTAAATGGACTAGATCATTCTTTCCCGGGCTTTTTAATATTGCAAAGGAGCTCTTTGGAAAGAGGAGTTTATGATTAGATAGGGAGAATTTTAGGAACCATGAGTACAAAATAGTTGTTCAATATGACTTCAGCAGCTAATATTTAAAGCATATCTGTACTAGTTTGACCAGGAGGAATTAGACCACCCTGCAAGGTCACCAACAGGTGGTTATCTCGTTAACTCAGTTCTCAATTAACATAAGAAAAAGAGGATCATGGCATTGTTTTCTATATAGAGGGAGCAAGTAACTACAAGTATTACAGGGGGGCTTTAAGACACTTGATTTCTAAATGCACCTGGTATGCTTATCGTGGGTCTCGGGAACAAATAGATCTACCTAGGAAGCCATTTTCTAGTCAGTTTTAAGAGTTTGTTAGGAGATTCCCATTCAAACCCAATCAAATTTCTAATTCATATCACGTTGAATTCTAGTCTATTGTTAGTTTCAGGTTCTCACTTGTCTATTTGTAGTCCATACCCAGCCCACTCTCTGTTCTATGTTCTATTCTAGTCCCTCTCTAGTGCATTTCTGGCGCCTTGCCATTGAGAACTTGCGCTACGAAGCTGAGCATGCCACCAGCATTACTAGATTATAGCAAGGCATGTTCCAAGGGAACCAAATAGTCCAAGACAGTTCTGTGTACCCCCACCAGGCTGTGAAGCCTAGTTAGTAATTGGATAATGAATTGATGTATTAGGTCTCATTACTCAGCACCAAGTAACCAATTATCTCATCAATCATAGAAGAGAGAGAGAGAGAGGAGGAAATTTCATATTCTAATGCACTTTCAGGTCTAGGTGCACACACAATGAAAACAAAGTGACTGTGTGGCACCTCAAGAGGGCCGTAGCCTTTTTAACCGCTTGAATGCGGGCTTTGATGAAATGCTAACCAGCATTTTGTAAGAAATTTTCAATTAAAGTCCAGTAACAAGCCATTTTTAGGTATTAGATAGACTGATCAAGAAAACTAAATGATACGTTGTACAAAGTTTATCAACAGTGAAACAAGGGGTTGTTTTGAGTAGGCAATATATTCTTTAGAATAACGAATATATTGTGTGAAGCAATTCTTTAGAATAATGAACATATTGTGTGAAGCAAAGGCACACCGTAAACTCATCGAATTTACAGATATCATTACCCTGGCCTTCACATTCTCACATGCACACAATATGTGCACTATCTCCATGTGCTGGGGAGTATTCCTACTCTAGCGCCACGATGGAGGCATAATATGGCAAATTCAATCATAGTGGCTTCCAGCATCAGCATATCTCTCCTGGATATGGAATAGCACAATGAAAAACATAATCACAAACATTTCTAAAGAAATAACCACTTATGAAAATTCAAGAGCCTTGGGCATCATCTTTAAAATGAAAAAAAAATTAAAATAACCTCACTCGACAATTGCTTCTTATTTGATAATAAAAATAATAGTGGGTTCTTGTACAGCACTCATATATGTTAGACTTAACACTCCTAGCGCTCCGCAATAGTACCCTGGCTTAAGCATGGCTGCCATTACCGGCGCTGAGCTAGCATTAATTCAAGCCAGGTACCCATTTACATCACCTGGGTCGAGTGTGGCAAATGTAGATTAATGTCTTTACAAAGTGCCGCGGTGGGACTCAAACCGCAAACCTTCAACCTTGTGATCCACAGTCCAATGACGTATCCACTCAACCATAATGTCAATACTTGTCAGTAATTGCCCTACATTCTATTTTAAGAATTTTGACCATGTCATTGGTGTTACACTTGGGATGCAGACCCAGACTAATTTTCTTGCAGGTATAGTAATTGTCCTTCATTTGATCTGCCGATATTTGAAATTGTTTGGGACCATAGGACTTTAGTTCCAGACTAATTATATTTCAGGTACTTTGAATGTTCTAGACCTAATTGTTAAACTGTTTGCAACAATACACTCAGCATTCAGGCTCAGACCAATTTTGTCCTAGGTATTTAAAATGATCTAAATGTAATACTTTGAAAGTGTTTCGACCATGATAATTGCCATTGGGAGTCGGCACCAGACTAATTTTGTTCCACAGTCTAGTTGCTAGTCCACCATAGCATCTTGCCTTCTCATCCATTATCTTTAATTCTATTTATATGTTTTTCTCTACTCCCCCTTTATATTTGCGTCTCTTTTGTGTTAGAGGAAGAACACTTAAATTTCACTCTTAATGCAATCTCTAAATTACATCATAATATTCTGCCTTGTGCTTTTAAAGCATGGATGGAGGTACAGCTTTCAAGATCCTGCACCACTCAAAGTTAGTTTGCAGGCACAAACCATTGTCAGTTGTAATGCATAACAAACTGTCTGAACTTGAAGACTATGTAGACTTCATGGTCTACTGCACTTCATTGGCCCTGTACTACCACTGCTCCCAACACAGCCAGAGAATGAATAATAATGATACCGGTTTCTTATATAAAGCACTTTTCAATTATTATAGCTGACAAAAGCGCTTGCAGTATCATTATTACCCGGTCACTGGATTGAATTGCTATTCTGCACAATACAGTGCACATTCTCCACTCCCTGGGGAGCATTCCAGCTAGTCCTCTTTTAGGGGCAAGTACATGGTAATCCAACCACCTTGAACCTTGAATTACTCTCCCAAAAGCGTGAACGCTGTCCTGGAGAGGGCATTCTCGACCTGCCGGATACCAAATCAACACCTGGGTGGAGAGTAGCAATGTAGATAGAATGTCTTGCTCCAGGGCATACGTGCTGTGCAGGGGATGGAATCCATATCGTTTGCATTTCAAGTTAAATTACCACTGGACTACAACACCTCTAGGAGGTTAGGTGAGGTTAGGCTCGGCCCAAGATTGTATAGAATTTTGTTTTAAGTGTTAAATTAGAGTCTGTGTCTGCAGTCTAACTAGAAGTACACAGACACAACAAACAGATTTTATCTGGGTAAATTGGTATAACTTGCAGCCCTCATCCTCCCATGAGCTTTCCAGCATGATTTCATTATTGCTGCCAGACATGTGTTTTGATGAGATCGGAATTTGGCCTCCTTCCAAAATGGAGGTCTGCTCTACATCCGTATTTGTTCCCCTTTCTCCATCTTCCTCTCCATCTTCCCTCATTTCTCATACTCTTTTCTTTGTTGGTCATTATTTTTCCAGATCCAAGATTCAAGATAATTTATTGTCATGTAAAAAAATACATAAAATTTGTTTTCTGACATTTGAAGGTGCATACATGTACATGTAAATAAATATATACAAACGTACAAAATAATTACATTTTAACATAACATTTAACATCCTTCTTTCTGTTGGTCAACCTTCTTCTTGCATACAGTGTAATGTCTTTTCTGTCTTTATTTGTGTAGGTCTCTTCATCTCTTCATTTTTTGTTCTTCTTTATACCCTTTTCATTGGCATCTTTCTCTATATTTTCAATTAGTGCCAATACACTTGTTTATATTAGCCATTATAGCCATAGTCTGTATATTTTTGCTACTTATCTGTTTATCATCCACATTAATCTTTTCTTCTTTATGTCTTCAACTTCTTCTGTTCCCTATAATTCACACTAACTTTGTATTACTATTGATAAATTTTAAAACCGGTTTTAGCTTGCTGCTATTCTTTTTTTACCCCTAAATCTCATTATCTTATATTTCTTTTCCATGACCATTATTATACCACTACTGATAATGTCACAAGAAATATTCCTTCAGTTTTAAATCGCAATTTCGTATTCAGTTGGTGTCCCAGTCAGATCCTTGCACAGAACAGATTATGGTTTATTCATTGACAAATTTTGTCACTGCACTTTTGATCATTCTTGCAAACATTCATAGTTTTACCAGTGGAATTAAAAGTCGCAATTGGGTACATATACGCCAATAATATCATATTTCACCATATTCTGCCTACCTGACCATCAAGTTAATTAAATTCCAGAACGGTTTCTTGTAATCTTGAATACTACCCCTTCAGGCAGTCGTCATGACCCAATTCTGTCATTGGATATTCCTCAGTTTCATTCCAAAAATGAATGAGAACAAGATTTTTCTGACCAGGCATATATTGTACCTGGTATAACATAAGGTGCGTCCTCATCATCTCGAGATTGCCACATAGCCCGCTATTTCTGATTTGGGAAGTAATCCCGAAGTTACAAATCGCGTCTTCATCAGCTCGAGATTCGACCTCAAAACTTGAAACTCGACCTTGAGAAATTAGCTCGAGATATTTTGCTCAGCATTCGCGCATAGTGCGAGTCTTCGGTCTGGTGAAGACGCACCGGACAAATAGCTGGATATTTTGCAAACTATCTCAAGATATCTTGGGATGACAATCCCGACCAAATATCCTGATAATTGCAACTATGGGCTGATAAAGACGCATTAGCTGGATAGTTCAAATAGCGGGATATTTGGCAATCTCGAGCTAGTGAAAACAGGCCTATAGATACCGATACGCCCGATAGTCTTGCCAGGCGGCCCTTAATATCGCATGTGGAGTGGACATCAAGCTTCGCAGAATGCTATTTTTGATTGTTGCGTACCTACATTACTCTTTATACCTTGCATTCCTGCTCGACCGGAATCTTAGAAGGCGAGCATAGACCAGAAAAACAGGTGGTCTTGTAATTTTGAGGAAAGTGCATGTCTCAGAAAGGATAGGGCTAGCTAAAGGTTAGATTGTCCTAGCGGATGTGCCTAAGAAGATGCGTGCACTAGATCAATGATTCTTATAATGGCACTTTTCCAGCATTAAGGATATTTTGAACATGGTGATGTGACAATGAAAGGATTTGGATTTGAATATAAATCAACTTTTAAATGCTGGAATCTCAATCAAAATGAAAATCATTTGATAAATAAAAATATAAAAATATCTCTTCAGTTTCTTTATTGTTTATGTATATATTTGTTTTATATAAAACACTGACAAAGTTCTCTTTTGTGACATATATTTCATTCAGAAGTTTCCATTGATAGCTTTCCATTCTCAACCATTTGGATTAATTTATCGGCAAAGCACAAATTAAGTTAAAAAGTAAATGAAAATTACAAAATGCTATATTTTTCAAAATATGATTCTTTTAATTCATTGAAAATATACCAACATTCCAGTTGGATACATGTGTATGGACATGTGGACACCTATTCCTTTAACATTCCAGTATTAAAAGTGCACATTAAAATTAAGCGCTTTAAACAGCATGATGTTATTGCATACCAATTTTCTAATTGGAGCATACTAACCAAGAACTCACACCCTGAATGGAAACCAACCATGAGTCCAACCCTGAAAGTTTATTGATCCAAAACATTTGTTAGCTGATAAATAGATTTCCTATACCCCAGGGTTCCTAACAACTGTATGGTATGATATTCCAAAGCTTCGTTAATCTTAAGGGTCATAAGTGAGTTCATGTGCCCGAAGGTTCATTGCTCTAGTGCAGGCCTTATCAACTGGCGGCGCGCGCGCCACTTGTGGCGCTTGCGGTCAGTCGGAGTGGCGCGCGGCTGTTCTAAAAAATTAATAAAAAATAAGTAAAATTAAAAATCAAAAATCAAAGAAAGAAAAATTTAAAAACTATATTTTAAAATTTAAAATCAAAAAGTCGCAGTTGAAGTTGAGCCCAAAATGTAAGCAAGCCATTTTGGTTGTTTGATTTTCACTTGATTTTGACATTTTCCGTGTTTATTGCACCAAAATAACTACATATAAATTTACTTCTAGTGTAGATTTTACTAAGGAATTGTACTAATTATTTCACATCAATATGAAATTATGATTGATGTTTTATGGAATAAAAAGGTTTTAAAAATGCCACATCTGAGCCCTGAAAAAGCCCTAAAATCGACTAGCTTCGCCCCCTGGACCCCACCCGGTATCGGCTCGGTCGCTATGCTCCCTCGCAACACAGTCACCAACCATATAGGTTGGCACTTCAAATTCAATTAAAAAAAAATTGGCGCTTCTAATAAACTAGTTGAGAAGGAATGCTCTAGTGTTTCATAAAGGCTCTGTGCCCCGACCTGTCCACCATTTTGATTAGTTGCTTGGTTTTACCTGACTGCTAATTAGAAAGCATTTAAGTAAGCAACCAGAGGACCGATGGCTTTAAGTCCTCTCCAAGGGACTTGGTAATGAGGGTTAATGCCTTACCAAAGGACACCAGCACATCAACTTGGTTTTGAACCAGGATCTCCTACTTATGACACCACTCTTCTCCCACTGAGCCATCGCGCCTTCCCGATATGATAAATCAGATACAGCTTTATACATGTACTGTATGTATGCAATGGTAGTAGCAGACTCATGTTGTGGGCAGTAAAGGATTTGGTTCTTTTATTAGCTCAATCCTTTTCCTATAATTTTTGAGGAATGATGAGAATAATTATTAAATCTAGTACATAATAATTACCAGTATATGCAGTAATTGAACTTCAAATTTGTTTTCTTTTGTTGTTAACATATATGTGTATACCGGTTATAGTTTTCCTCAATCGATATTAAAAATATGTAATTTTTACAAGCCTTTAAACCTAAAGATAATTGGAGCACCAGTTTCTTCATACTTAGATGGAATATTCTTTCATATTAAAGTTTATAAGAGTGGAAGAAGGAAGATCTGGAAAAGGCAAATGGTGAAAGTTTAGCATGGAATAAAAATGAAAAGAAACACAACCTATTTTTGTTTGGAGGATTTAGATTCATGACCTACTTCACAAATTTCTAAAAATTATAATTAAAGCTTTGATTCAAAGTTTATCTTTGCAGATACAAAATGAGGCTCTAATTTGTGCTACAGTTAGCGATGATTTCCCATATCTACAGTGATGTGAGATTCTCTACTTATATGAAAGATTGATGCTTTTCGGCTATAAATGGAAATTAGGCCAGATATTAGGACATAACTGAGCTCTTGTTTATTTGTGATTTAGAAATGGGACAAGGTACTTATCTGTAGGAGAAAGAGAGAGAGAGAGAGAGGGGGAGGGAGAAAGAGAGAGCAAAAAGAGAGAGAGAGAGAGAGAAAGAAAGAAAGGGGGAGAAGGGGACAAAGAAAGAAAAGGAAAACAGGAGGGTAAGAGAACGAGAGGTAGAAAGAGGAGGGGTAGGAAGAGAGAGAAGGGGGGGGGGGGGAGATTAAAGAGGAGGTACATTTTAATACCTAATCATTAGGTAGTTAAACATAATTGGGCTAATGATTGAAAGAGAGAGAAAGTGGAGGAGTCAGAGTAATGGAGTGAAAAGACCAAAGGCAAGAAAGAGAGACATAAGCAAACAAAAATAGAGAGAGGGGGAGAGGGGGGGGGGGTAATAAAGTAATAACTAAAGACTGAAACTGACATGTTTTAGTCTAAGAAATGTTTCACTTAGAATCTGATTATTTTTCTCTTATTTCTTGCTTTGGTTTTGTTTCATCTTGCTTCCTAAAGTGTCAATTCAAGGAAACACTTTGCTGAAAAATAATTTTAAAAAGACTGAAACAGGGATAATTTACAGTATATCATTCATTTAGAATCTGAATATTGTTCTCTTAATTCTTGCATTTTTTTTTTTTTTTTCATCTTTCCTCCTACCGGTCAATGGTAATTCTTGGATACACGTTTAAGAGATTTGCATGTGTCTCAGTGAAAGGAAAGGTATACAAATATATTCTGATGAGTAAATTATAGGAAAAAGTATTCCATGCTTTAAAGATAAAAATGACAAGATGCGCATAAAGTACATTTAAACAAAGTATAAATCTATGTTTAAATAGCCTTATTGATCATGGATCTTTGTCTTTAGAATGTAAAATACCTTTAGTGACGGCAGTCGGATAGGTATACAAATATATCCTGATGATTAAATTATAGGAGGTAGTATTCCATGATTTAAAGATAAATATGACAAGATGTGCATAAATTACAAAGTCTAAATCTATGTTTAATTAGTGCTATAGCTTATTGATCATGGACCTTTGTCTTTAGAATGTAAAATACCTTTAGTGACGGCAGTCTTCTGTAAGCACTATTGCCGCAATGATGAAAGATCGTCATCCGTCGCTGGTATACAACTAATTACATGTCCCACGCTCCATTGGCCAAGCGTTACTCAAAGGTGACAAGCCCAACTCAACCGATCAAATCTAAATGGGCTATCTTAGAGGACATTAGATATTCATGATCTCCATTTTATTGTCTCTCTCACGTTATTTTGGGCATCAATGATCACCACTTTGGAACTTTGCAGCTCCTAATTAGGGACCCTTAATCAAGTCTGTAGGGATGGTACCAAATTTAGCAAATGCTTCACAGATCATGATTATGGTCGTCCGGTTTATTTTGTCCTAAGCCAGGGCTCCATTTTGAGGTATTTTTAGATTCAAGCATTAAGAATTGTTAAAGTTTTAGATTTCAAACATGACTTCTCTCTTCTGCCAAATCATTTTCCTTTTCTAGATATTAATTTTAATTTGCATGAGTGAATCTTAATTATATGCATTTTTCCAACTTACAACTTAAAGATATGGTTTAGTCGTAATAGCCTAAAGCAAGTTTGCTGTATTGTTTTTTAAGACAGTTATATTGTTCAATTTGTATGGAAAGATAAATATGCCAGGTACTTTGATTCATTTTATAATTTTTGATGAATTAAAGTTTATCTGAAACAAACTCTCAATTTAGGCTATTTAGGCCACATGTTCATGGTATCATGCTCAAATATAGAACTATGTCTTGACTGGATGCACCAATCTGTCATGGTTTACCAATACTGGTTTTACATGGGGACTTTGATCCTGCCCTCAATATAAATTCCTTTTTCTATATACCTGTCAGTTGGTAAATTTTCCTACTGGGGAAAAGAAAGTTTTATAGAAGCTTTAATAAGATTGTTAATATATTTCTGTTTTATCAAACAAAGTAACAGAAAGAAAAGAAAAGAAAAGAAAAGAAAGAAAAAAAAAAAAATCAATTTTGAAAAGTTGGTGAGCTGGGCTTACCAAAGTACATGGGCTTTAATTTTCAAGATGGAGTGCACAGGGATTTTGTCTTCTTATTCTTATTGTGTAGAAATACTAATGTCCGAAGGGGGGGGGTGTGATGGCCCTAGTATTTTTGTGGTCGGGATTAACATGTAGTGTATGGTTTTTGACAGTAGGTGCTTGCTATCTATGTTGTTGATTTAAGGATTCTTTAAAATGTGATACGGGTCCCAAGTCTTGTTTACTAATTTTTTTTTTTTACTTGTTAAATCAGAGATTTGATCAAAGGCATATTTCAGGTTTAAAATGGGTCCAAATGCAGGCTCATCATATTATAATTCAGAACAGATAATCAAACAAAGTGATATTTTGAATGTAAAATCGGCTTCTCATCAGGGTCATTAAATCAGGATTTAGAAATAAAGAATTGATTCAAAGGCGATCTGTTGTTTGTGAACAGATCTGATTCACCCTATCAGAATTAGGAACAAAGTGGGTCAGAGGGCCTTTTTGAGTGTGAAATGGGTCCCGGTCAGGTTCACCGAATCAGAATTAGGAACAGGTGACTTGCCTGCCTGATGAATGCGTCTCGTTGATTGCATGCTGTTCGCACAGTGGATTTAGATCTTTATGCTCCGTCATGTAGAAAATGACATTTATGCGTCATTGGGATCTATCACAAATCATGACGGTTTGAGTTAAATGTACGTGTTGGGGTCTGTTACGTGGATTGGGGAGATGGATGGATGTCATTTTGAACGGTTTTTGTTACAATTAGTACTTTTATTTTCCTATCTGGCAAAAAAAGAGGAATGGATAAAATACTTTGGCATGTTTTTCATAGTTTGATTACAATATGTTACCATCATATTGATGATGTCATCATGACCATTGGTTATAGCGCCTTCTTCTTCATCAGAACTGTCAGCTGCAAAATTAGGCTCATGTTTGTCAATTTTTTTCTCATTTGAACAATTGTAATCACCACCATGATCTTTATTATCACCACCACCCCATCATCATCATCATCATCATCATCATTATCTCAATCGGCATCATCAAATTCACAAATATTTGCGTCATCATCATCATCAGCAGCTGTGCCCAACCGCCCACCCTCATTAATCAGGTGCCTGGATTCAGGCATCCTTATTTTTCAGTATAGAATGTAATGCTGGAATGTTGCAGGGTCGAGTTTCTTTTTCATTGATGCTCACTTTTGAGGGAATATACTATTTTAAAAAAAGTGAGATTTCATTGAAGGTGATATTCATATTTTGTCTTCTTTACCAAGGCCAGAGCTCTTTTTGATGTTTCCCAGAAATAAATTTCCCTTCCTTCTGAAATGGTTAGGGGATTTTGTTAGCTGGAAAAGTCATTTTGGCAGTTTTTAAACTTCTTGATCAACTTTAATTTTTAACAGCCAATCAGAAAGATCCTTGGAAGACAACCGCACTTATCAAAATGCATTTCACTTCCTGCACTATGTGGTTTTGAAGTATTTATTGGAGAAGGTTGTCAGCTTCGCGGAGTTTTGGTCATGGTTTAATAAAAACTGAGCGTAGCACAAAGCTCTGGGGGCTACAATTGGTGCTTGATCTAGCTGATCTAGTTGATCTAGCTAAATATTAGTATGTGTTTGATGACTTAGGTACTTGCTTAACTTTGTGGTCTAGGCAATATATAATGGAGTATAATATCTGGTGCAATTTCAGTACCCCTTTTCCCTTTTCCCACAAAGCTAAACATTCATTTCTCGGCAAGTACCCATCTCGCCATCTGAAAACAGTTTTGAATGTACATAGAATTTTAACATGATTTCAAAGCAATCATGCCATTCTTTTTCTCTTAACAAAGTTTTTTTTCTAAAAATTTCCAGATGCAATAATATTAACATTTAACATTCAAGGTTCCAATTGCGATGGCTGGTTTCACATCCTGATTTCCCAGGTTTACTAGTTCTTGTCCCCCACTTGAACCAAGCCAAAGTTGTCTGCAACCACTAGAAGTTGAAGGCAGTGTTTAACCTACCTTGAAACAAGATCGTCATTAAGGGAAAATTGTCTAGTTGCAATTGCTTGTTCCACATCTGATTATCCAGGCTCCCTATAGTTAGAGCCCTGGTATATAACAATTTCTTAAAGGCCTTGCGTAACATAAATTGACTCAGCTTGAAAATCAAATTATTGTTTTTGTGACTACTATTTATAATCACAATTACAAATGGTAAGGTCAAACACAAATAACATGAATCTTAGTAGCAGATCAGTCCATTGGATATATGTTGAAAACTAAGTTCAAGAAAGTGTACCTACGTACACATATAGGATTGTTGTCCAATCTATGCATATCTGGCTTAGTATTTTCTATAGCAAATTGTCTTTTAAGTTTTCTATTTTCTTTTTCACATTTCCTCGTACATTTTAGGATTTTTATTTTAAACAGCATTTATCCGGATTATTTTTAGACATTTTTATACCACAGAAACCATGTTACCCATTGCCTTTAACATTTCATATCCCCATTTGAACTACGGTATGGTAGTGATGAGTGCAGCCACTAAAACTTGAAGGCAGTGTTTACTGTACCTTGAAAATGAAATCCTCGTCAAATCAGCATTGGTTAATGGCGTGTGTAATTACTAGACAGTATGAGCTAGCATGCTACTTGAAGTACAGGTAGAAATTTTAGCAAAGCTTCAAACAAATTTGTACCATAATATACATGTTACCATTGAAATCTTTCTGTGGTTTTAAAATTAATACAAATTGTGTAATGCAAGAGTAGTGTATGGGGTCTTTATTTTGTTCTTAGCCTATTGAAACTAATAATAAACTTTCTTAAAAAAAAAAAAAATTACTTCAACAATTTTCCAGTAGCAGAGTTAGCTTAGACCACAATTTTATTGAACCCATCGTGAATATATAGTGCGTCCCAGAAAAAACGAAACCAAGAATTATCAATGTTTTGTCATAATTTAGTCACATTTATAATTATTAAAGGACACATGCATTAAGTCTTTCGTCTACGGCTGATTGTCAATGAAACAGAGTTAAGTCTTTTGTTAATTTTGTTTGTTGCTATGGCAGGCAGCAAGTGAAAAAGAATTTGTTTAATAAAATTATGGAAATGTAAGCACTACTTTCAACAAACAGAACTTTGTTAATATTCCTAGCTCATTTTTCATGACTGGAGGTGTCATATGAAAGGGCAGAAACTCAACTTTCTAAAAATTTGATTTTCTCTTTGAAATTCAGATACCGTCCGCCAAATGACTTTTTGGTTTCCTCTCTTCAAATTCATCTTAATCACTCTTGCATGAAATATGCATTATATGAGTTGCATCAAATGAAAGAAGAGGATCTAAGCTTTACAAATATGTGTCATTTATCAATAATAATTGTAATTAGGTTATGATAAAACATTGATGAATCT
Source organism: Strongylocentrotus droebachiensis (assembly GCA_035222895.1). Taxonomy (NCBI): domain Eukaryota; kingdom Metazoa; phylum Echinodermata; class Echinoidea; order Camarodonta; family Strongylocentrotidae; genus Strongylocentrotus; species Strongylocentrotus droebachiensis. The sequence goes on from JAVYIG010004933.1 coordinate 27,743, forward strand.
TGGTTTTGTTTTTTCTAGGACGCACTGTACATTACACCAATCACATTAAGGCTATCTCGGGTAGATATGAATACAGTGATCAGTACTTGTAAGGTTTCTTAGTCAGATAAAGATAGTCACAAACTTGAAAAGGCTAATGAGTAATGACATCTTTCAAAGGAGGAGATGGTGTGGCCCAATCAGATGATTGTCTGGCTCTCATTGCTTTTGTCATGTTCAGGGGAAACACTCTGTTTCTCGGGCTGGAACATTAATCGTAGGCCCTGTTTGTAGGAGAGTCACACTCTATGCTCGTTAATTTCTCACAAAGTGTAGGGTGTACCCGGTGGTATAGTGTGCCTGCATGCATACAAACTGGTCATCTTTTTTACAGATCATTGTGATATGATACTCTACATAGTCCTTTGAAGATTAACAATAGAAGAAGAAGAAGAAAGAACTGCCCTCCCCCCTATACTGTTGTAATTAAGCTGCCCCATTTGCATTGAAGTGATCGATATATGAGAGCTAATGTTTATAATTTCTTTCTCTTTTAATCTGTGATTATTTACAGGTGGTGTCAGCCAAGAAGACTGAGAGAAACCTGCAGACGAAAAGTGGCAAACCAGTAGGCAAAGGAACAATCCTAGTAAGTTCTGATCGATTTTAAATCCTTGAAAAGTGTTCTTTGATCATGTTTTCACTGTGGCTCCTATATATTTTACATTGAATGGAATTATGGAATAGTCATTCAAGACAAGATTAGAGTTGTTTTCTCATTTTCTCTTTCTTCCTACTGCTTGTATTTGTCTTTGTTACAGAGTCATGTATGGCTAGCTCATTTTTATTTCAAAATTGTCTAACTGCTTTATATAGTGATGTCCAAACGTGAACTTCACAAAGAACTTTATGTATATTTCGTAATGTGAACTACAATCTACATTTTATATGTGAAATGGTCATTGCTTTATGTGTCAAAATAGAAGAATGCTTACTTATATTTATCTTCGAAATGTCTGTTGGACAAAAAGAAATAAAAAACATAGCTAGAAACATAAAATATATATTTTGCTCAATTTGGGCGATCAATGATTCACAGTGCTTCTTTCCCATTGTCCTGAGCATAAAACCAAACTCAAATTTTGTGTCAAAATATTTTAAGAGTTAATAGTACTCTGATTCTGTTTATTGTTTTAAATGTATGAGAGTGTTGAAAGGACAGACATGTTTTACACCTTTCTATAATTTCAATTCTCTATCTAATGAATGACACACCAACTAAAGCAGAAGGGCTTGTTGACTACAAGCATGTTAGAGATCGTAGTGGAATGTATCCTGTGCCCACATGCAGTGAGGACTATTTAGAGAATGCTTGTGAAGATTTATTGTGTCATATATTGTGCATCATAAAAGATGTAGTTAAATATTGATGTACATGTGTACTACATGATTTTTTTCTATACAAAGGGGAGGCCCCTAATGAATAATACTACCAACTATATGAAATTCAGCTCCAACAAGGTAATTTGCCTTACTGCAAATTTGTGATGTACGTATCACCACTGATGGTTTTATTTCCATTTAACTCCACATTAAGAATGGATGTTGTCTGTTTAGTGACACATTTTCCCCATATTGAAATGAAAGAAGACAACAACTTTAAAGGGCCGTTTAGATATGCAGTGGGAAACCCCCACACAATTCGTGTCCAGATATGGGGCAGCAAGCGACACCACTCATGGTAATGAGATGCGCAATGAGATGCGCGATTTGGTCAATTTACGCTTGTTAGGCATTAATTTTAACTAGCAAAACCACCCATTTAATACACTCGAAGCAGATGAAAACATTAACAAATTTCATTGTACGGTCATGAAAATAATTTAAAAAACAGATGTATTATAAGATTGTGAATGGGTATTTTTTTCCCCATTGATATTCCGGCATTTGCTCAGATGGTATCCTACATTAGAGCCTTCACGATTCTTGTGATATCCATGTAGCGCTGGATTAGATAAAAGAAAGGGTGCTGGTCAAGCTTGACATTGGCATGGGGGGGGGGAGGGGGTTGTTGCTGCATATCTGAATAGACCTTTAAGATGTTAAAAGTTCATGAACAGACAGTTTTATTGAGAGGAAGGAAAATGATTTCAGCTCTGGTGGTATTTCATTAACTGCATAAACACACAGATTGAAGCTCATTTAAAAAGAATTCTTTGCTACATTTAAATAGTTTTTGGAGAAAGGAATTTTTAGATTATTTTAGATGTTTATGGCTGTCAGGAGCAGGGAGACAAGTTTCAGACCTTGTGATACAGGTTAAAGCCCACGACCACAAGACAAGCATATTGATCTCAATGGCCTTCTGACCATGTTTCTTTTGTTTGTTTGTTTGTTTTTGTGTCATGGTCTGTCAGTCTTGTGGGCCGTTGATCTTGTAGGCTGTCAATCTCTTGGGCTGTCGATCTACTAGGAAGGCCCTTGTGACCCATGGTGCTGTAGCATCCATAATGTGGGCGCCTGTCATGAAGGGTATTTAAGCAGATGAACATCATCTCACAATTCCATTCATTACTTGAGCATACCTGTCATAGCAACATTCCTAGTCATTATGGAAGATTGTTACATGGCATTTTTATGTATGTATGAATTATAGTGTTTGACGGGCTCGTTATGATGTACTCCTTATGATGTACTCATTAAGCAAGGGGGAGAAGTTGTTTGCAACTGTAAGGTCTGTTACATGTATGTAAATGTACTAAGCTTGCCTGACATTGCAACAACCGTTAACTTCATGAATGTTCGTGAAATGGTATTTCTTTGTGTACATATGAACATGAGGGTCTGCGAGATCGGAATGATAAACTGTCGTGGCAGGAGAGGTTTTTACAGTCAAGTCTAGTGCAGAGCTACCAAGTGTCACGCATTAGGCGTGACTTCACGCGTTTTGAGGGTCTGAAAACACCTAGAATCATGAAAATGTCACGCATTGCGGATCTTTGAACTTGGCGTCTCTGCTAGTGTATGCAGGGAATGCCTGACATAGCAACCCTGATGAACTGCCGTGGCATGGGAGGTTTGATACTAGTGCTGTAGTCAAACGTTTAACCGTCCGGTATCCGACCGCCCATGGCGGATTCCGTTTTCAATTGGACGGTTTCGTTTTCCCTTTTTTTTTTTTTTTTTTTTTTTTTTAATATATTTTTTTTTTTTTTTTTTTTTTATTTATTTTTTTTTTTTTTTTAAAGTTTCGATTTATGCCCCTCCACCTGGCACTATGCCTGGCAATGTCTCCCAGCTCAGTAATCGGTGTGATGACTTACCACTTGGAAACTAGAACAACACTCCAATTTGTCTGTCATCTTGGTTTGAAAGTAATCTTTGTAATAGATCTCAATATATATTCATCCAAGTTTAACACATGGTGTACCACAAGGTTCTATCCTAGGTCCTCTACTGTTTTTAATTTACTTTAATGATCTTACACATTATTCTAAAACGACATTGTTACTATTTTTTGTGACTAGTTCACAAGCACAAATCGGCGCCTTCAGTTAAATCACCTTCCTGCTTTTTCACACGGCCAAAAAAAAAAAAAAAAAAAACGATTTTTTTTTTTTTTTTTTTTTTTTTTTTTTTTTTTTTTTTTAAATAAATAAATCGTTTAACCGAAAACCGTCCGGTTTTGATAGGCGGTTAAACGGAATTGGAGATATCCGTGATGTTACAGCACTATTTGATACAGTCATGTCTTGTGTGTAATTTACTGGGAATGCCTGACATAGCAACGTGTGTTATCTTCCTGAATAGTGATGAGGTGGTATTTCTTGATGTGTATGAACATGGCGGTCCACAGGGTCTTGATGATGAGCCCTCTTGGCAGGGGGGATTTGTTACTGTCAGATCTGGTATGCCAAAGCCTCATCACATTGATTATAGACAACACTTGCCTCATGCATGAAAGCAGCACAGAAAAATAGGTCTTCATCAGTGTGTGTACTGTGAGTTCATGTTAGTGCATGTGTCCTGGTTTATTGTATGTGTCAGAGTCAGACAAAAACAGAATTCTACTCCTGCTTCTCTCACTGAAATATAAACTTTTTTACTTAATATTGGAAATTACATGCAGATTGTCTGGTCCCTCTTGCATAGTTTTTCAACTCAATCATGTTTGTGAAATAATGTATATTTGGAATCTCAGAATTGCTAGTTCCCTCAACTCAAAAAACAGAATCTTCACTGAGAGATTTTGTGAAAGGGAGCTCCTAGCTGTAATTTTACTGAAATTGTTTATTTCTTTCTGTTTGATGTTTTTTAAAGAGGGGATAAAAATAAAATTTGACAGACAACAAGTATCCTTTTAAAGCATCAGAATGAGAGCTGGCAGGTGTATTAGATAGACTATGATGCTTTTCTTTACTAGATAAGTGTCAAATCTTTCTTTTTGTCCCACCTTGCATTTGTCTTTACCAGTTATTTGATTAACTTTCTTCTTTTGTTTGCAACCTCATCAAAACTTTCTTTGCATTCCCCAAATCACCAATACAATTCTCCCTTCTCTTCCCTGCCAATTTTCATTACAGATCCCAAATTAGTTTGTCCAGTCCTAAAGTTACATAGATTTAAGATAAAAATCAAATATTCCACCTTGGTATTACCTTTCGCTTTAATTGGCTTGACATTAATGGGTGAGCGTTCTACTGTAAACTAGCCGTGCAGTTAGCAATTCTGACAATGAGAACAGCAGTGCTACAAATATTGTATTACCCAATCGTTTCCTCTTTATGGGCGGAGATTAGTGTTTATAGAATTTTTGAGGGGATGAAGAGAGTTCCTCAAAAAGGAATTGTGGAAGACTGTAATCTTCATCATGAAGTGCAAAGTGCAAAAGTATTGATTTAGGTTCTAATTCAGTTATGCACAGACAGAAATAATTGGGATAATCCATTTGGTTTCAATGAGGCATGATTTGGCAAAACTATAGGATCTAGAAATGTGCTTTCTTATCGAAAACCTAAACCTGCTGAGTAATTTCAAACCCAATATTAAGTTATTCTACTACTTATCCAATATTTTCGAGTAATTTTATGTCATCAACTTTAATCATAGTAATTGTTCAAATGAAGTGCCTTGCACTGTATAAGTTCAGTTCAGTTCAGTTCATTTTATTCAAAACCATACAAAGCATGATATAATCTGTTACATAAAAAAGAGACTGGTAATAGTACATCAATCAACATATTCTAACTTGATTACATCATAAACTGAATGGTTTTAGGACCCCTTTAGAAGCTAAGCTTGTGAGCGGGGCCCTATAACAAAATACATACATTTACAGTAAAAAGAATGTTACGTATGATTATACAATGGATGAAAATACTAAGCTACAGAATATAGAACATACAAATACTCTCACACACACACACACAGACACCACACACGCACATCACCATACACAGCAAACACACTGACGAGTAGGTCCTTAGTGGTCAAAAAGCATTTCAGAATGAGAAATTACTAAGATGCGAATAAAAACTATGTCAGTCTTTCAAGCAGGTACGTTTTAGATAAACTTCTAAACCTAGAAAGAGTTGTACTATTTTTTATATCATCAGGCAGACTGTTCCATTCTTTAATGCAAGAGATATGGAAAGAGGTCAGAGTGACATTTGTTCTTGCAAAAGGCTGTCGAATAAGACACCTTTGACGTGTATTATAATTATGAATTTGCGAGTTCTGACGGAATAAATCTTTTAACGTACATTCATGAGGCATAGACTTAAGATTAAACATAAACAATATGCAATTGAACGACACAAGTCCACTTAGTGGTAACGTTCTTAGTCGAAGGAACAATGGAGAACTTGGATGTCTATAATAAGACTAGCCGTATTGCTTTCTTCTGCCATACTCTCAACTTATCAAGATATGACTTAAAGGTGACTTAGTGGTGAACTCTGCTTGAATGTTTAATTTTTCATTGAGTTTGTGATTTATTGCACTATTATGGTCTCTATAAATTATATGGTTCTGTTGGTTTCTTAAATATTTCCCTTTTAATACAATATATCACAATGCAACTTACAAGACTATCATCAGAATATCACATATAGATGTTTGCATTGTATTAATATCGGAAACAAGAATCAAAAAGAAAGAAAGATTGGTGAATAGTTCCATTCAGTTCCATGTGCTGGCCTTGCAAGCTTATGTGGCCAATGTTCTTCAAACTTTTTCTGGACTTTTTCCCAGAAAAGCCTCTTCATACTGCATATGTCCTCTAAACCCGGGCATCAGATCGCATTGATTATTTCAAGAGCACATGTTTCCAAGAATCTATCAAACATGTGTGTCCTGATTTTCCTATCCTCCATCATTCAGGGTTGTCATAACAATTCATGTCTCCATCATTCCATAGTACTGTGTTTATACAAGCATGTCAGCTGTATGATTCATAAACACAACATACCCAGCCATCACATTAGGCCTGTCTTCATCAGACCCAAGTTGCAAAATAATCTGTTATTTTAAAGGGGCATGTTCCCCGTATTCCACAGGGCGTTCTAAATACGTACCCGCTGGCGGACGGAGCTAGCTGCCTATTGACACCAACAGAATACGGCTCTTACGCAGATGGCATGTTCCGAATGCCCGCACAATGCCGATTATCGCATACATGTGCCGAAGTAATACCAATCGCAGTTCGGCTCTAAGATTCGGCTGCTGTTTCCACCCACTTTCGTGACGTCACAATCGGCAGTGATCAGCTGGCTTGGCGAAGGCAGGCCAGGCCGCGCGCACTTTGATTGACAGCTGTATGCAAATTAGAAGTCGATCTTCGGAACCAAGATGGCGATGACAAGAGCAGCGATAACTACACTGGCGGGAACGTGCCCCTTTAACTAGCCCCATCTCAAATTAGCCAGCTAATTTGCGCTTCATCAGCCCACAGTTGCAATTAGCAGGCCATTTGGTCACAAAAATATTTCAAGAAATCTTTGTCTTGTTTCCAAAATATTTTGCGTCCATCCAAGCTACTTGTGATGAGTGTGGTGAAGACGCAATTTCAAGCTTCTGGAAAATGTCCTAACTCTGAAAATAGCAGGTTACCGGTATTTGCAACTTCGGTCTGATGAGGACAGGCCTAATGCCTCCATTGCCCGCCATCATGATATGTAGATGGTGAATTAGAGATACACTGTGCATGGAATTGAAAAATCGTTGAAGCTTTGATTAAACTGAGGTGAAGTTGTAATTGCTTTACCAACCATTGCCATAATTACATACCATGCCATAGAAGAAGTTATGTAAAACAAAAAGCAAATGAAAGTGTGTATTTTGCACCTGTGATGAGGGCAGTAGTATCTTGGGACAATACCTTAAACTATTTTACCATTAGAATTTGTATGTTTTTTTAATTTACGGTGAGTAGCATACAGAAGGTTCACATTTGAATTGTATTTACATTCCCCGAGAGCAGCAGTTGGTTTGATGTTATGACATTCTTGTAAAAGCTATGAGACAGTACTCAAGCTTCTTTAAAGAGTGTTTCGAAGGGTCCTTTTATCCTCAAACGAAATACATGTAGGACCATTATTAAATGCAGTCCAGCTAAAAGATGTTTGGACGATATGGTTTGAACATCTTGAAATATGTAAAGATTTTTGTGTAGAAAAACACTCAATACCTTAATTTTAGTCATCAGCAAGGTACAAAATGAAATACAAGTCAGTAAAACATGTCATAAACCTAACTTAGTTTATAGTGAATCCATCATTCATACACTAGCTAGAATAGTCTTAACTACTTAAGAGTGTTCCAAAGGAAATAATAAAAAAGTCTTAGTTGAAAAACTGTAAAGTGCTCACTGGAAGGAAAAGGAGAGGAAATTGAGAACATTTGCAAGGAAAGAGATGACTGACAACATTTTTAAAGATGGCTGCAGGCATTAAGATGTAGATGATGAATGTTTGTTTTAATGGTTTGCCTTAAAACATGTTTTGACCAAATAGATGATGCATGGTGCGGATGCCGAGCGTCTGATGCAATCAGCAAACTTTCTTGCACAAACCAAAGAGTGGGAAGGAGTTATAGTTTCCTAGAGAAAAAGCTCCACGTTTCCTACCCGGTCTTCCGAGTGCTTTTTGCTCGTTATTTGGACCATGTTATTTAGTCAGTAAATACCATGCCAGACAAGAAGAGTCTGAGAAAATATTGAATCTGGATCAAGAATTTGGTTGATCCATGGTGCTGCATGGATGGCATTTGTAAAGGATGATGCAAGATTTGAAGTTTGATCCTTGATGACTATGACTGGTTGAGTGTGAGACTAGTGAATTGGTATTATATTGTTCTGGCAGAAAGATGGGAGTTTGTTCCATTATAGGCCGTCTGGTCTACCTAGAAAACAAATATTCAAATTCATATTTTTGTTAGTATTAATACTGCTACTAATAATGACACTCTGTTCTTGTATAGCACATAACACATTGATTTTTATAAAAACTAAATGCGCTTCCAAAGGACTTTGTATATTATCACTCTGGTTATAGCTCTGGCAACCGCAACGCTCTGTACGTTCGGAGTATAAATCCTACCAGTTACAATACCTGGGTCAGATGGTGGGAAATTTAGATTAATGTCTTGCCAAAGGACGTACTGCAGCAGGGTTTTGAACCCTGTACTTTGTGGTTTGCAGTCCAGAGACTTATTCAATAGACCACAACACCGCTACCAGTTGCCAGTTGTAGGTTCTTTAGGTAGGTCCTTTAGCGAGGCATAACTATATTTTCCACTTTAAATCTAGGTGTAGTTAGGAGTTGCCTTGGAGGATTTATTTCTTTTTAAAAATCATATTGTGTACTTTTAACAGTTGTTGTAAAGGATAATATATCCAAAGGTCATTGGAAGCCCATAGGGATGTTATAAATCAGGCTGTGTAATGTGTCAACAAGAATAGAATATTCCATCAGTACTTTAGAGCCACATAGGCCTTAAATCAGTGTTCACAATTCATGTACATGTATATTGAATTAATGAATGCCCTTGTTACTGCAGACTCACATTTATGCCCGTAGAAGGTCCCGGGTTCGAAACCAAGTAAGGCTTTGGTAAGGCATTTATCCTCATTACCAAGTCCCTCGGAGAGGACTTAAGCCGACGATCCACTGGTTACTAACTTACAAGCATAGTAGCATACACATGCTTTCTTAGCAGTCAGGTTAAACAACAAAACAAACAAACAAACAAACAAACCGTTAGTACAAACATCCTCACGCTCATGCATCTTCCCCTCGTGGTCACCCTACCACAAGTAACCCCAAGTCAATGCCCTTTCATAAAGTTATCAGATTTTCATCCTGTGAATGTGTTGGGATAAACACTATTTGAGAAAATGGGCTAATTGGCATCACCCTGTTCCAAAGCCACTTCACTGCTTGACTCAAGTTCAATGCACTGTGAGAAAGTAACTGTGCCTTTAAAGTAGGAGTCAACAGTAAGCCTGTTCACACATAACAATTAGTGCGATTTAGATTGCGATGCAAAGATCAATTCATTTTTTGTGACCGTTCACACATGTCAATTTAGTGCGAATTGGATCGCGATGCAAAGATTGATTATTATTTTTTGGCGACCATTCACACACACAGAGTATACTCGTTCGACAGCAAGAACGTCCGAACTGCGCATGCATGAATCTCGACGATCTATGCACGCTTGGATCCTTGGATTAAATAAATCGATTTTTGATTCTCAATACCATTCACACACATAGCGCCCAGCAAACTATCGCAATTATTCTGAAAAATTGCAAGACTAATTGCGAAGATTAGTGAAATTATTCTGCCATGCACGCAAACAAACAAAAAAAAAAAAATTGATCACGATGCAAAAATTGAGTTTTAAATCTCACTTTTTTTCTGTAGGTGTGAACTGCACTCATGTCATCTACATGAAGAAAATGTAACAGTTTTTAACATAGGTATTCTAGAAATATGATCTTTTATGGATGCAAGAGTTCATAAGAATAGTGGAGACTGTACTATAGTTTGTAGCTCTGTGGTCATGGCAGTGGTTTGGTACAGGAAGGTTGTGGGTCCAAAACCACGTCAAGGTGCCAATGCCCTTTGCACAAGGTGTTATTTCTCAATTATTTTTTCCCACGACAGTCACATGTACTAAAGGCATACTGTACATTCAAGTCTGCAAAATTTTCAACTATAATAATAGGCTTATGGAGAAGAAAATATTGTTATTATCAGAATACGTCTTGATTTATATTTATAGATATTTCATGAATGGTAACTAATGCTGGTACCTAAATCTTTCTCTTTGATTAGGCTTCATGTCGTCCCCCCCCCCCCCCCCCAGCCAAATGTTATGTTCTAGCTTTTCCATTGCTACCATCAGGTGCATTTGTAATAATAAGTTCATATCTTTTACAGATAGTAAACAGCAAAAATATTGCTATTGCACTAATCAAAACTTACAAAATTGTAGTTACATGAATTGTATCGAATGAATGGAACACTCTATGAATCCACCTTCTAAGCATTGTCAGATAATGATACCCGTATAATAATGCATTCACATCTCATGCAGATCGAAAGCACAAAAATGCCCTTTTTTCAGCATTTCGGCATCAAATATAGTGTAGCTAATGTATGGAACACTCTATGAATAGTGAATTCAATTCACCTTCGAAGCATTGTCAGATCTTGTTACCCTTAGAATAATGCGTTCACATCTCATGCAGATTAAAAACACAAATTCCTTCATGTCAGCATTTCAGCATCAAATTTGCGCCAGCTTTTGACAAATCTTTTGAGGTGATATTATTTTCTTCAAGCTTCATTGCTCGGTGCTTTATTCCATCAAAGATATAAGATTAATGTCGAGGTTGCTTAAGTTTGTTACAAATGAATGGAACACTCTATGAATAGTGAATCAGAATTCACCTCCAAAGTATTGTCAGCTATTGATACCCTTAGAATAATGCATTCACATCTCATGTAGACCGATTAATGTCGAGGTTGCTTAAATTTGGTTTTTAGTTGATGTTTAGGGTTAATACAAGAGGAGGTATGATAGTGATACCGAGCTGAAGTCAGAGAATCTTAGGGAAACGTATATCACAGGAAATTGACTGGATTGAGTTGTTGCCAGAGCATGTGTATAAGAAATAGGCTTCATTTCATCTAAAATATAGGGAAATATTGAGCTTGGGATAGGATTTGGTTTAGGTTAGGTTTTAAGTTAAAGTTAGGTCAAGTATTTCCATTCATATACCAATGAGAATGACTAAGTGGTCTGTTGGAATTCATGTCTTTGTTTTTAAATTACATGGGGGAAATGGAGCTGAACATAGATGTACAGATCCATTCATTGATATTTAGATTGGAATGAATGAAACGAGAGAGGGGCCATTACTAGAGGCCTTATAAATACTCATTGATCAATCTATTGTATGTCATTGGTCGGAGTTCAGCTCTTAATCTGTGCCAGCCAAAACTTTGACTTCAAGCGCCGTACAATCATCGGCTTTAATCAAAGAGTCTGATATCGGATGTCCCCGCTTGATGGCTATAAATGACGATTCGTCAAGCCTCGGCACAAAGGCGGTATTATCCCCCCGCGACAGGGTGCGTAGTATTCATTCCCAAATAAAGATCTGAAAATACACTGGCGTTATGACGTCTATGCAAGCTGTCCAATATGTTGGCGATAAATAGACAGAGGGAGAGAGGGACAGAGGGAGAAGATGGAAAGGAAATATCATGAAACGTCATCAATGTCTCGATCGAGTGTCGACGTCAGATTTGGAAGGTTGTTAAGTGGAAAGGCACACAGGACTTACGGCTGTATACCAGCTTCTATTTGTGGTCCTGGGTGTGTGCGTGTGGGGGGGGGGGGGGGGAGGCTTCGAAAGAATGATTTTGGTTTGTATGTCTAGATGTCAAAAGCCTTGTATTGTATGTCTGGGCATGAAGGTCACCTTGTAAATCTATTCTTTTGTGTGACTTTTGATCATTCCTTTACATTTAAAATGAGTATTGTTTGCTTAAAGCCAGACAATTGTTAGCTCCCATTTTTTAACACAGATTTATCACCGTTCTGGCTCTCTCTCTCTTTATCTTTCTCTCTCTCTCTCTCTCTCTCCCTCTCTCTCTCTCTCTTTCCCTCTCTCTCCCTCTCTCTCTCTCTTTCCCTCTCTCTCCCTCTCTCTCTCTCTCTCTTTCTCTCTCTCTCGTTCTCTCTTTGGTGATCTGACTTGTTTTCTTAATATGTTCACATCTCAATAAGATTAAACAATTTTTTTGTTGAAAAAGGGATAGTAGCTCCCAATTTATATTTGTTGAATTGAAATATATTGAATTTGTGATGCAAAGCAGACTGAAACTGGAAACATGCAATAAACATAACTGAAATATTCATAAATCTTGTCAAACGATGCTAATATTGAAATAACATGTTCATATCTTATGCAGATCAAAATATAAAAGATATGTCTAGTGTATATCCCCTGAATGACTTTAAAACTGGGATATTTTATTTATTAAAAGGAGGCAATGGCTCAGTGGAAGAGCAGTGGTCTCATAACCGGGATGTTCCAGGTTCGAAACAAAGTCGATGCGCAAGTGCCCTTTGGTAAGGCATTGATCCCCATTAACAAGTCCCTCGGAGAGTACTTCAAGCCATCGGACCCCTGGTTGCTTTTTTATAAGCATACAAATGCTTTTCTTAGCAGTCAGGTAGAACGAACAAACAAAAACAATTGATACTTTTATACTTGCAGAGGAAATGAAATAAACCTCAACACAATATGACAAATAGTGCCTTACTGGAGCATTGATGCATAAATGACAATGTTTTTTTTTTATTGCTTTTTTGTTATTTTTACAGATAGATGCCGAGGAGGTAGCAGACATCAACGATGCACTTATCCTGTCATTCAGAGCTCACAACCTCGACAAAAAGGTCAGCTTAAGTGCTATTCTGTCTTTTGCAATAATAATCATGATAACAATTAAATGTTTTTGTATAGCGCATAACACTTACGCATAATTGCATGTCGATCGATCTCTATGCGCTTTACAGAACAGAATACAGAAGGAGTGGAAATGGTGCACTGGGTTCATAATTGTGAGATTTTACAAAGTGCTAAATGAATATTTCATGACACTTACACTACCACCAACTTACAAACGTGTGTTACTTTTGCAAATTGTCAATTTAATTAACTGAATTTTTTGTTTGGGGACCTACCAATAATGTATAAGGGGCTTTTAAGTTCAGATAGACGGGCATGCACAGTTTGCAGTACGAGGTTCTTAACTCAGGCACGCTCTATGTAGAATACCAAAGCAATCCCCACCTGTACACCGCCTCCAATCTGTGGAGGGAAGGCTGCCTACACACGCTAATGAGGGAAGTTACACTGAAGTGGCATTAATTTGATCTGATATGGGACTAAGCGAGAATTAATCTAGCGTAAAAGCAGTCTAATAAAAAGGATCCCGTACCAGTGAATCTCCCCATCGAGTCATTATCGGGGTAGTTCAATCAAAGCCCCATCATAGGGAAGTGCACTGTGCTCCATTAGGGTACGGAATGGTTGGGGTTAATATGTGATTATCTGTGTCCTGTTGTTGTTCTGTAGCAAGTCAGAGTATTAGAGTATAGATGATTAGAGTACTTAGCAAAACCGCCTTTTACTTGTGTACTTTCAAATCTCATTTTGAGTTAGAGTATTGTAGTTTTTAAAATCTATGTTATTTTACGTGTAAAGTTGGGAACCTCAAATTGGCAATTTCGTCATGCATATTTGTGCGATGTCACATTTGACCTTTCTTTTGTGATACACCAAATTTGACCCTTTTCCTACTGCTTCCTGTTGGCCCCTGTATTAAAATGGCAATGAATGAATTCAGTAGTCAATGGGTTCATATATTCCATTATCTGAGGACTAAAATACATGTGGCTTCAAGAAGAGGACATCAAGGAATTGTTATGATGATCTTGATGTTTATTACCCATCCTAATGTTAAACTCTTTCTACTCTTTCCAAATCTATGATAAATGCAAGACAGATTTTCCTCCCTTGTATGTCAAAGTATCACTTTGTTTATAGTACTTTGAATTGTATCTTACATGTATGAAGACGTGCTAGCTTGTAAATCTCTCTCTTTCTCTCTCTCTCTCTCTGTTTGTCGGTCTCTCTGTCTCTATCTCTCTCTCTCTCTCTCTCTCCCTTTCTCTCTCTCTCTCTCTCTCTCTCTCTCTCTCTAAATAGTGTAATCTACCTAAATAATCTAAGATGATTTGCTCATGATGGAAATCAAAGAATACAAGTATCTCTCTGAAAAGCTATCTAAACATGGAACGGAACTCCTCCGAACCCTATGGGATAGGTTCAAGCTACTCTTAGGTGTTTACCGCATTGGGTCCCGTTGCCAAAGGGAAGCAGAACGTAATCTGTTTTGGCTCAAGATGGTAACGTTCCAAGAAAGAAGGAGGGCGAGGAAGGATGGAACGGATATATAGCCCACCAAGGAGCACTTATAAAGTGTATCCACCTCGTATCTAGGGGTGGTATGTCTGGGGGCGTACACACAGGGATTTTTTTTTGGTAGTAGCATCGATTCTAAGCCCATTTTCTTTCTCTTCCTAAAAGAACAATGAGGTTAAAAATGAAAAAGAGGTTGTTTGAGCATAAGGCAACCAAAATTGGTTACTTTTTCCATATCCTTGATATATGCATGTAGATTTCATTGAAAGTTATTATTTTGTGTGAGCTTCGGAGCCTATAATATGAACCTTTTGTTGTTTGTTACAATATCTTTGCCGTTCAAAAAGTTAACTGCTTCAGAATGTACACATTTGAAATAAATACAGTACTCTGTTTGATGCTGTGATCAAATAACAATGTTTCCTGAAATATTGTTGAGATTAAAGGGGATGAATACAGCCCCCCCCCCCCCAACAACAACAAAAAAGATAGAAAGAGATAGAAGAAAAAAAGTAATAATTAAACAATTTAAAAAATAGATAAATAAAATAAATGAGTTAATTAATATCTGGAAAGGGTGTACAAGTTTCAGTGATCTGACCTTTACTCTTTTTATCTCTCATCCAGGCCTTTTAAAATTTATTTTATATTGAACCTTTGGGAGGGATTGGGTTTTCAGTTTTTAGGATTTGGGTTAAGTATATTGTTGGGTACAAAGCTTTTAAAAGCTTTGGGTAGTGTTAGAAATTTAAAATACTAGACTATTCATCAGAGTGTATGTTTTAATAGAAGATGAATACAAATCAATTTGTGTTTATCAACTGAAATCGGGATTGCAAAATGAAATTTAGATCTTCAAATGTTATGTAACATAGTATACACCCAATACCAACCCTGATGTTAATGGAGAACCAAAAAACAGGGACTTCTTTCATATTAAGTAATTTCTCTCTTGATAAAATGTGATGACTCATTTAAAGGGATCCGGTAACTTTGTCTCAGATTCTGAAACAAAATTCTGGTTTTAGCTCATGCTGCAATGATAATTATAAACCTTTAGGTCAGTCAGGAACCACATGACTTTTACAAGCCGATCCGCCTCTCTAATTATTAAGATATTTATGATTCAAAATTGAAATCAAATTTTGGGTTTTCTTAACGGTTTTCATAATACTACAGTCTACTGGGAAATCGAGCATGGTAAAACCAGTCACTCAAAGACTTTTTTTTTTAGGCACTCCTCGATCATTTTGAAGCGCTATTTTGTTAGGGCTTCAAAATTACACCATATCACAGACACTGATCACACGTAGAGCCGTGCATCTCAGATTTAACATTGTTAAACGATGCCTTTAAGGGAACAATCACACAGACCATCAAAAGAGTAAAATCAGATAAATGGCACAATTGGAGTGTCAACATTTACCTAATTTCAGTCTAAATCTGTAGAACTTCACCTTGAAAGAAGTGCACTCCTCGACCTCCATCACACCCACCATGCCCCGAGGCTCTAAACCCAGTTCTTACGTACACACAGTTGTACATATTTCTGCTTATTGCGACATCTCTCGACAGGACTAAGAAGCTGTTGTCCTCGGGGCAACTTCAGGTCAAAGAGCCATGGCACGCTACTCATTAACCAGATTAGCAGCGCTTTGCTGGCCGCATTATTTCCACGGCTGGATATCGCACCTCCACCGTTGCGCGCCATGGCGCAGTCCAAACCAGGACCGGTTTGAAGTGACGGTGGTTTGACGGTGGGGGGGGGGGGGAGGGGTTGAATGATTGACTGACCGCACGTCATTGGCCATCCTCCCTGCGGGGCACACCACAGTGTTACATTGCCAAATGAAGTTTAGTCAAACTAATTATGCGGCTTAAATTGGTGGGGAAAATTTAGCCAGCAGGGTGCATGCATATGATAGAGTTCTGTCTAAGCCCATGAATAAATGATGAGAAGAATCATCTGAACCCAAATACTAAATAGACTGGATATAATGTATTTATTCCTGTGGTGTGCTCAGGGTTAAGCATTATGGATAGTTGCAGCTTTGATATACTCGTACCGGAGTGTTGGCTCAGTCAGTAGAGCATCCGCCTCACAACCGGGAGGTCGTGGGGTTCGAACCCCGGCCGCGTCAGACCAAAAGATGTTAAAAGATGGGAGTTTCTGCTACCTTGTTTGGCGTTCAACAATAAGAGATGGAGCAACGCCGATGGTTGCCGGGCTCACGATCAATTGGGCAAAAAGAATTTCCGTTTCTGTTTAATAAAATTTGGAGTGGACTTTAAAAAGATTATTATTATTATTATTATTATTAAACTTGTCAAAAAAGTTATATAACTTTGAGTTTGATTGATGATATCTGTCTTGCTGGGTAGCTTAGAAAAAAGAGGAGACATGTTTGATAAGACACATCCAGAACACAAAATAATAATGATAATAATAAATACTTATAAAGCGCACATATCTAATAACTTACTCAAGGCACTATACAAAACAAAATACATAAATATCTCTCCAGAATTTTAACAACATGTTATCATCAGTAACTCTTAGTAAATAAAACTCTTTTAACATGTTTCTAAAATGTTTCTAGGCATTGAATGTTTGAAATGTCACTTGGCAGCTTGTTCCAGAGGACTGGTGCAACATGCACAAATGCATGATCCCCATAATGGGTGGTTCAGGTTCTGGGGACTAATCATTTTAATGTTTGGAGCCAGAACGACGTTAACTCCATGTAAAATGATATGAGTCAATGCCAGAGATGCCAACCCTCCCGATTTCATCGGGAGGCTCCCGATAATTCACCCCAACTCCCGACCTTACGATTTCCATCCTTATCCTCCCGATTTAAAAAAAAAAAAAAAAAAAAAAACGATTTTTTTTTTTTTTTTTTTTTTTTTTTTTTTTTTTTTCTTTTTTTTTTTCCCCCAGTATATATATCTGTGAATTGAATGAGAAATATCGTCTGTTAACTTTAGCATGTAGTATTTCCACTATGTTAAAAGACAAAGTAGCAAAAGATTGTTTCAGCATATGGATCGCTGTAACCAATGCATGGATATTGACACAGAATCCAAATGGCGGAAAATCAGCAAAAGAAGACCAAGAAATGGTCTCAGAAGTATAAGACCGAAACAGTATCAAGTACCTGTGTATTCGGAAGTCTGAAAGGAATTTATCATGCATTTTGTACAATTTGTAATTTATTTTTAAAAAAAGTGGGAATTATTTAACTAAATACACATGTAAAATGCTGCGAAATAAGGCTCAGATTGCACCAGAGATCATCTAGAACCCCAGAGCTTCCAGGGCCCTAAAGCAGGCCCTGGACCCCGGCCGCATGGGTCGGGCGCTACGCGCTCGACATGTGCGCTATGCGCACTTTATGTGGTGTCGGTTACAAATCCTCCCTATTTTTGTTTTCCAAAAGTTGGCATCTCTGCAATGCCATTCTGTCTCCAAATAGGCAGTACTTCTAAAATTGTAATCCTAAGTTATGTTTGTAACATTTTGGGGGTAATATTTAGCAATATCAGAATTTGTAAGAGTACATGAACATGTAAACACTAGGTTTTAAAGCTAACTATAGTATTACAGTTCTGCCTATATTCAAGAAAATTATGCCTTTAGCATTTCAGACATGCCTTTAAGTGCCACTACAAATCACTATAAACTATACACCGATTCGGTTTGGGGGTTTTATGTACCTGCCCGCCGGTGGCGGCGCTATAACTGGGGGGCTTCTCCGATCCAGCTGACAGTACAGAGAGCTCGAGAGCGGTTACTAGCTAGCGGAGCAGCGACCCTGGCCGGCCTGGGCGAGGTTCGGTATAGGTATAGCATACCCGTTGAGCTGCAATGCAATGTAAGCTAGCTAGCTGCAGTCAGACGCCCCCCAGTTATGGCGTCACCTTATGAGGGCGCACTTCCACCAGAAGTCGCCCGAATCGGTGTATATTAGGCCTGTTTTCATATTGTTACTGGATTTGGTATTACTTTAAAGCATCTTTCTTTCTTTTTTTAAAGGGATGTTCCATCAAAAATACAATCATGGAGTGTGCTGTATTGCAAAATGTATCTTCTGATTTCAGGATAAATAGATTGTAATATCTGAAATCTTGTAGGAGTGCTTCATCTAATTAAAAAAAAAATATTTCATATATTTTGTGGTTATACGATGTTGTAAAATTGATTGTCTGAAAGAAAAAGAAATCTGATAGAAAACAGATATAATATGCTAATAGATCTGCCTGCATTTTAGTCGTATTAATATTGACACGCTATCATCACGAGTTAATGACAAGCGTTATTTTTTTCTCTTTCACAAATAGAAATTGAAACAATCTTTTCGAAGTCAGAAGTGATTGCTTATCATAAATAATTGGTGAATTCTAGGGGACCTCTTGAATGGAAATTAAAGACTGAATTATAAAGCCAAATTCATAGTGAAATTAGTGAAAAACTTGTGTGGTTTTGATATCAGTTTTGTACTGTTTGAAGTGGTTGCATGTCTTTACAAGTACAGTTATTAATAAACGAACAATATCTTATTTAAAACATGACACTTTTTAACTTTCAGCTTGGTTTCAGCTGTAAGTGCTGCCTATTGTAATGGTGATACTGATATACATGTACTTGCAAATATGATGTCATTGCTCAAATTAAATGATTTAAAGATACTATGTCCCTTTTGCAGCCATCATCACATTCTGTAGAACTTTGCAGGAATTATAAATATGTCCTGTATGTCCTATCTGTGAAATTTAAACGTTAGCAGTGTTCTAATATTCAAATTATGCAAGGAAACCTGTTTACTTGCTAGACTTCACTGTCAGACACTATTGAGTGACTGACTTGCTTTTTCTTCTTCTTTGGTAATAACATACATAAAATGAGCTGTAAAGGGTACACAAGTATTTGTCTACATCAATAACCCACTTCTTGTAATGACCAAAATTAAACTGATTGCATCTTTGCGCAACATAAAACGTACAACCATTCAGTACAATGATTTATTACTTACTGGATCTATAGCTCCTAAGTCGAATCAACAACTAATAGTCGTTATTTTCCCACTTAAAGACATTTTCAAGCCCCCCCCCTTTTTTTAGGGAAGTTCTTAATTAGTATTATCTTTCAAATGACGTTGGAATTTAACCTTTTAATTTTTTGGGCCTGCAAATGGGACATAGTACCGTTAAGAAGACTTTTATTCAGGCCAATATTTTTTTTTTAATTGAGCAAATCTTGCAAACAAAAATCCTTTGATTTCAATAGAAGGCAGTTTATACTAGAGAAGATGTCAAATTTATGATATTAATTATATTATACATCAACTCACAAGCTTTAAATATTTTGATTGATGGAACATTTGGAAGAGCTTTTTTAACACTCTACTACAATACTTTATATAACATACACTATGAGTATTGTAGAAGTCTAGGATCCATTGTGCAATGAATGAACAGAGATTTGTTAAGATGCGAGCAGTTATCGAGATAATATAAGTAGTGTCTCTGAGCAGGTTACAAGCCATTCAGATATGGATGCATTCAGTATCTCAACAAACTACCATGTGTGAACACCTCCTCCTCCCTCTGTGACTCTGTGAGGCACCCACAGCACATAAAATGTCAGCCGTTGTTAGGATAAAACGCCCCTGACATTTATTACCCCCAAATATCTTAACACCTAGTCATCTACGAGATCCAGCGCAGGTTTTTTATATCGATTCCATACCCCGCATTCCAGGGCTCGATCGGGCTGTCTTTGATTATCTTCCTTCCTGGCCCTTTTTTTCTCTCTAGACTCCCCCGTAAACTGAATGATGGCGGCAGGACGGCAAGGGTCGTGGAGCTCTAACCCTTCGTAATTTCTCTGGGTTGTCTACGAACTGTCATTTCCCCCCTCTTCATCGTTTTTCCATGTTTGCTTCCCTCGCGTGGTGGAATTCTAGCGGGTCCATCCACCTGAGCCCAATTCTCGTAGAGTATCTAAAAATAAACATGGATGTGTTATCAATACAACGTAGAGAGTCTGAGAGAATTTCAATCACTTGTCTGGGTCTTATGTGGATGCTTTCCCTCTCTTTATTTTTCATCATTTTGTCTTTGTTTTTACTCTTTCACGCTTTGCCTATTTTCATCCCTGTCACTCTTGTCTTTATTCCCTATCTCTCTTTCTCTCTCTCTCTCTCTTTCTCAATCACTCACTTTGATAAAAATTGCTAAAATGTAATTAATTTATAATGGTAAAAATATTTATAACCCAAAATTGATAAGCCCTCATATTCATTATAGAATACTTTTATGTGCAAGTTTATATCAAAAATATTTGAAGAGTGGTGATTCTCCTGAAAAATAGATTTTGTAAGTTTTTTAGGTCATTTTTCTGGAAAAGCTATTGATTTTAGTCCAGAATTGTAATTCTCTCCCATCTATTGTGATTGACTGCTGAGACATTGAAAAACATTAAAATGTCTTCAATATCATCAGACTTCTCTATCAATCACCGTATTCTGAAATCTCTTATAAATATGTTCTTTTTTATTTACATATTTTATTAATTCTTTTATGTTCTTATATTACAGGATGTGATGGGGAAGTCAGATCCGTTCTTGGAATTCTATAAGGCTGGCCACAATCCAGATGAATGGCATAAAGTCCATGTTACAGAGGTGAGCTAGCTTCATTCATTGTATTCAGTCTGTTAGTCTGACAGAATAGCTTGGGGTATATCTTCAAGTGAACTCTACATTTTTTCTTCATCTCATTAATCTGTGTCTGATATTTTCTCATCTTTACCTCGTGCCTCCTCTTGTCTGTTTGTCTATCTATCTATCTATATGTCTGTTGATTTCTCTCTATCCCTCTTTCTCTCTTTCTCTCTCTTTCTCTCTTTCTATCTCTCTATTAACATCACTTATTTCTCAGTAATATCCTTACCTGCTTTTTACTGTTTCTCTATTCTTGCACACTCTCTCTCGTTCTCTTTCTCTCTTTATCTCTCTTTCTCTTTCTCCCTCTCTGTCACTTTGTCTGCCTCTTTTTTTTCTCTCTCTCTCTCTCTCTATCCCTCTCTCTCTCTCTCTCTCTCTCTCTCTAACTCAATATCCCTCTTTTTCTGCATCTCTTCCTCAATACCCCTTGTTTTTTCCATTTCCGTTCCTATTAGAATGAAAGTTAGGATAAAGGAAGAGAGATTAACAAATCTCCATTAATTAACATTCTTCTCTGATGGTAATTGTCTCCGTTACTTTTGCTTTCTTCTTTTCCAACTAAATCCATTCCCTGATTCACCAGTCTGGGCATTAGAATTTCAGGGAAGGGGATTAATGCAGATGATCTTGTTTGTCAGGGAGCTAGCTTGCCAAAGAGAAATGTGTTCAAATTATATGCAACCTGACCGAGGACGATACTTCTTGACCTAGTTTTATACATTCAGGGGGAGAAAGAGCAAGTGTGTTTGAGCGTAAGTCAATACTTGCAGTGTTTACAAAGTATTTGAGGTGCCTGGAAGTGCATCTTGGGGCATGGCGTTAGCGGCTAAAGGGAGCCTAAATCATCCCAGCGGGCGGGTGCAGCTAGCATCCAACCTGGTATCTTCAGAGACTGCAAAGATTGATAAAAAAGTAGGAAAATGCAGTGATTTATATATATATTTGTTTTGTATTTCAAATTAAGGAATGCTTCTCCGCTAATAAAGCAGCAAGATGACATTTTATCCGGCTGTTTAGAAGAAATGATTTTTATTTTGTCAATCAATGTTTTTTTATTTAGATATTGCTAAAATGCAGATTTCCATGACACTGTTAATGTTATTATGAGCAAGTTTTTACAGCATATCTTCAGTCGCCACTTGAATGATTCTAAATGAGATTCAAGAGTCATCGACAAAAATAGACGGACTGGATCGAAATTTGTTGAGGTTGTTGTTTTGAATAGTGTGCATGATCTGTTTTCCCTTTGCAGGTTATCAAGAACACATTAAAGCCTACATGGAAGCCTTTCAAAATAGATCTCAAGAAGCTCTGTAATGGGGATTATGACAAGAAGATTAAGGTAATCCAACAGATTTACAGATTTCAAGATTTAAATGATGCATGTGATATTCCTTATCAAAGTTATTTCTTACCATGTCAAAATTCTCTATTTGTAGTGATGGAATAATTATTTTATAATATGGGAGATTTTATCGCATTGCATTTTATGTCCGCACCAGTTATTCATTACTATGTTTTTTTTCTTCCTGATTTGTACTTTTGTTGTTGTCATTTCGAAAAATATGAGTCTTAATGCGTTTGATAGATTGGGGAGATTGATTCATTATTTACTCAATTTTGTTATATTAGTTTTGGCTGATTGCATAATTGAATGCTCATGAGAATTTACTAAATACTGAATCCGTTACCCTGGGGAAAAGCCATCCCTCCCTTTAAATCTCAGTGGCATAAAAAGCAAAATTGGCCTCATCTGCGGAGTAGAGAGGCAGATGACACAATGAGACATGATCGCTCCCAAACTCATCTTGAGCAGGCTCTGTCCAATATCCGAACCCTGTTAGCTGTGCTTGGCGTACGATCGAGAGAGACCAAGCATAAAAACAGTGGCTGGCCAGGACATATCATCAGCCAGCCAACCAAGATGATAATAAGTGGAAGAGAGCAGAGAGTCCAGCCAAGGGAGAAAAAGGGAAAGAAGCATCCCAATCCCCTCACGGGATTTGTCGCAAATTATGAAGTTAAATGAAGCGCAAGAAAATCTTTTCCCACTCTCTCTCCGTCTCTCTCTCTCTCTGTTTTTTCCTTCTGTGCTGCTTTCTTCCTCTTGCTCTTCATTTGATTCACACACACACACATACGCACACATCGGTTTGGACTCAAACTCCCAGGGTCTAGGAGCATTACATTGACGTCATCGAACACCTTGGGTTATTGCGACGAGGATGGCAGGGGGGGGGGGCTGTCAAATTGTGTGACGTTCTCCCATAAAGCGCAGCTGTAATATTACCAGAGCGGCAATGTGCCTGAAAACGGTTGGCTTGGACTTGGATGGCAGGAGGCGAGGGTTTATAAAAAAAGATTTGTTCTGCCTCCTCTTTCCTTTCTCTAGTTCTTCTGAATACCACATTTGGTCATTAAAACATGGGATTGTTTATCAGGGATGATGAATTATGCTGTAGTGGGCGGCAAATTACTACCGTGGATGGGGGAGGAGGCTCAGTTTCATAATCGGGTATTGAGTATCTGTGCCAAAGATTAGTATTCCTGATTAAAAAGTCATCTACATCTCTGTTGGGTATGTGACTAAGAAGCTGAATGAAATGATTTCAAAATAGAGACTGGTTTGAAGAAAAAAAAGATTAATGGTTTGAAATTATATTGTCCATTCATTTTGCAAAATATCTCTTCTTATAATGTTGGCCATGAAGGTGAATGAAATGATTCATGTAGGAAAGTCTGGTTTAAGAAATATGACATTATATGTGTCCATTTCATGATGAAAATATCCCCAAATATAGTTCCGAATGAAGACACAATAGTTTGATGGCATCACAAATATTTGCCATGTATAATTGTTAAGATAAGGACATAGATTATCTCCTTTTGTGCATGCCATGCGTGTTTCTCTGTAGCTTTTGAAATGAGGGATTTGAAATATGGACTTCCAATGTTCTGCACCCTGCCAATTTCAATGTAGCTCACAGGGGTTTTAAAGACAACAGATAGAATTAATGAAATTAAAAAACTGGTTATAGGCTGGAGGAAAATCGTGTTCATTATATCACCATGCCTGATAACAATCTTTTTTCTCAACAGTATCATTGAAGTTTCAGGTAAGTATACTAAAAAGAAGAAAAAGTCAGTAATTGTTCTTTTTTATTTAATTTCTTTATGACAATGTTATTTGTTTATGTTCTATTTTGCAGACTATAATTTGTTTTTTATTTGATTGGTTCAGAGGTTTAAAACTTAAACCTTTTAATTTTTTCGGGTGTTTTATCACATTGCATATTAATTGAATTCATGAAACAAAATGAAAACTTTCACTTACTTTTGCTCATATCTTTGACAGTGAACTAATTCTGATATTAATCCTGCCATTTTATTTGTTTATGAAAATAACAATATATTTTGAAATCAATCATGGAGAAGATTTACCAAGGAAATCATAGTATACTACTCAAGTTAATCAACTGCACCTCATTTTGTTGTACCTTTTTTTTTGGGGGGGGGGGGAGGGGGGGGGGGTGAGACCTAATGAATATAAAGTTGCTCTGAGATATAGAACAATTTCCATTTGAAATTATATTGTACCTGCTAGCGAAATTCATAGATTAATGGTTCTTGGACTTTAATAAAGGATTAGGAATCACGAAGGCAAGTGTAATATAACTTTGAACCATCCCAAGCCAGACAGATATCTTGCTAACCATGACCCCACCCCCGTTCACAGATAGCTTGCTACGATTACGACTTTGACGGGCGGCACGACATGATTGGCTCGTGTGCGACCACGGTACGGGAGATGGTGCACACAAACAAGAAAGAGGTAGTCCAACGCAGGTTGTTTGGAATGGTCAATCGGTCAATCGGTGTGCTGTGGCATGCCCATCTGATTTGATTTGATTTGATTTAGATATTGATTTATATATATGTGTTTGATTGATTGATTTTTTTTCTTCCTTTATAGCAGTGCCGCATTCACACACTAACACTCACACCCTTCCACCCCTCCCCCTTCACCCCTCCCCCTTCACTATCACCCCACCCCCATCACCAGAGTGGCATTTCAACACTTCACCCCCCCCCACCCCCTTCCAATTTTTCAATCATTTTGAAGTCATTATGTCAGAGTTTGTATAAAAAAAAACTGATAATTATTTTTAAAAATGAAATAAAAGGTTTCTGATTTACATATATCCACTTTCTAGCTCCTTCAAATCTTACTTAACAGTATTGCTAGTGAATACTTGTGTATTTTGTATATTGAATATTTCACAGTATTATGCTACTAACCTATTTCAATATACACTCGGCAAAGAAAGAAAGTGGACATTCTTTCTTGTTCAAAATTGTCACATAAACCATTTACTAAAATTTGTATTAAATTAAAGGAAAATTGAAACTCTACCAACATTGATAAAGATCAAGTTTTGAAATTTCATGCTTGGATAGACACTTTCATTTAACCGTAAGGTCTGATTAAAAAAATTGCCAAAATAGAGCAAGTAGCCATTCAAATGTTAATGAACATGTGCATATGTCATATATTTGTTTACACAATTCTCGCTACCCTAAATAGGTACGAAAATCTCGAAATTCGCGAGACGAGGTAATTTTCACTCTCTCGGGTCGTCACTACAACTTCCGGTATAGAGTCCCATCCCAAGTCACGGCCTTCATCCACCCCCATTTTTCAGGGTTCTTACGCTTGGAATCATGAGCCCAGCACTGTGCAGCCTCACAAAAGAAAACCATCGTCACTGATGTCAAAAGACGCAAAAAACAACGAATGAAATGTTCAAATAAACGTTGAAATATTTGCGAAAAAAAAACAAGACCGAGCAGACGACATATTTGGTGCATACACGTTGTGTGGCGACGGCGTTTTACGTTTGCGCTATCGCGCCGCCTGCACAGGAAGCTGTAATGTCGAAAAGCTATCCCATAATGCAATGCGCGTTTTCAGGATTTTCCCCGGATCTCGGCAGAATCGCTATTTGGGGTAGCGAGAATTGAAACAAGAAATGAGAAACAATGAGGATTGAGGTCTAAATGTCAACTGTAGTCTCAGGACTGCATGGTTTTGACAAGCACAGTGAAGACGCCTCTCCTTTCATGTTTCTCATGTTTTTTCTCTTTATTGTTTTAATTTGACTCTACAATATGGAAATGCTCATCAACATTTGAATGACCAGATTTACAATTTTCTGTCAGATTCTCTTCTATTATTAAATCGCTATGCTCTCTCATGCATTGGTGGTATGATTCCAATCGCATATCATATTAAAGATGATTAATTTATATTTATTTTCAGAAATGAACTATAAGTTCATATGAAATAATTATTTCAAAATCTTAATTATAAATAGTGTCCACTCTTTTTTCTCTGAGTGTATTTTGTCTTCAGCACAGTGTAATACATGTAACTAACCCTTGCAGTTGTTCAGTAAGATCTTAAAGGAGCTTTATGAAGTATGGATATTCTATTTTTGACTATTGTTTTTCATTTTGTAAAATTACAGCAAAATATAGAGCAATTTTTTTTTTAAGCACATGCAATATGTATTGCTCTTTTCAGAGCTTGCAAAAATGTTGGGGCACTGACTTTTCACAAAAGAATATAAAAATATTGTGAATTTTTTTTGGTCTTAATTTAAATGCAAATAGGATAAACAAAATCATACTTGTAAAATCACCACTATTCTCTCTCTATTTGAATATATTTCTTTTTTTACTTCCACAATGGAATAATCTTTAGTAGATATGAACTTTTCCATTTCATTTTGAAGTACAAACTCTGACAGTTGACATATGACCCCTTCCTCCTTTTCCCCTTACACTACAACATGAGTGTCAACATGATGGACTAACACCTTGTTGCCATGCATTGGATGTTGTTGTTATTGTTTCTTTTAGTTGTTTGTTGTTTTGCGCCATTGATTTTTCTCTCTCTCTTATCATCAAACAGGTCATGTGTTTCGACCATGATGAGGGTAGTGCAAACGATTTGATAGGGGAATTCTACACAACAGCAAGACAATTTATTGAAAACGGCAAGCGTGAGGTACAAACATATTTTTCAAACTAAAAGTCTCTCAAATTTTTGATCAGCTTTTATAATACAATCATCTGAAAACTATCCTAATTTCCATTTTTTTTCTCTTCAAGTCATCTTTTTATAACACAGTCATTTCAAAACTTTCCCTATTTCTACCTTTAAAATCTTATATGCAGCTTTTTTAACAATCATCTCAAAACTTTCCCCTTTTCTATATACCTTTTTCAAATTAATCCTCTTTTTAGCTTTATACAACAGCAAAAGCACAATCCTTCCGTTTATCGTTTACTACACTCTTTAAATTAATTTTATATCAGAAATCTGTTTGTTCTATTACTTTTATCTTAATATCAATCATTACAAAAATATCTGATTTTCTCTCTATGTATTGTTGTCTTCAGTAATAAGTTTTCCCTTGGGAGAAATGATAGAATTGGGATATCTTCAATCAATGAATTTTTATCAAATATTTATCCTACAAAATCTGACATTTTCTAATATTCCTCTCTCCTTTTCTTCTCAAGTGAGTAGATGTCACAACAATCTTTAACTTTCAGCATGTATTGTTTCTCTTCCTTTAAAACAAACTATTTTTTTCTTTAACAGCACCTTATATTTTAGCAGTGTGCATCCTTTTCCCCCCATACTAACACTCACTCCATATTTATAATCTGCAATGCACAAATTAACAACATTTGATAACTGTCTCACAATATTTAATTTTGATTGTGTACACACAGCACTGTAACACTAATACTAACATTATTTTAACATATCTCTATAATGAATTGTTCACAATTCTTCTCTTTTCGAACTGGTGAAATTAACTGGGTTTAAAAAAAAAAGATTTGTGGAAGTTTATGAATATCTAGTGCTAACTTGAAGATATATTGTTTCTCAAGAGGTGATTTTCATGGTTTTGAATTGATTTTATAAAGGGTATTTTGTAGAACAATGTGATCAGTATTCTGCTCAATGTTCGGTTCAAGATTTTGTTCAAAATCATGTTTAATAAAGGAAGTTAATCTGTGGTCTTAGTTTCTTTTGTTAAATGATCTTGGAGCAAGGATTTGGTAAGCTGAATTAGTACCATAAAGACCTTTCTGTTGAGTCTATGCTAGGAAAGGCATATTCCAGTATATATCACGTTTCAATCTAGAAAAAGAGATGAATTTCCTCATTTGAAGGACACTTGTTTGTTTATTTGTTTGCTTGTTTTTTGTTTTATGTGTTATTTACCTTTCATAAGAACATTAACTAGTATTAGACATAGCAAAAGTGGAGCTATATTAAAGTAACAGTGATCTTGGGAGCTAGTACTGATATGGATTTATGACTTATCTCTGACACAGCGCACTGAGCTGATTTTGAATCTGGTTTGGCCAGTTCCAATGCCATTCCTCCAAGGAGTGAGTTAAGGCATCTACCGAATATTGTGTTGAGGGACTACTTTGTCTCTGACATTTTGTGTGTCTCTGCTTCCAAACTCTATTATTGGCTAGCTATCGTCATCTGTAGTATCGTGTCAATTGACCTTTTCATAATTAGCTTCTTCACGCAAGGTCATTTATCAAAAGTGCCTGTCTTTTGCTAAATAAAGATTTTTTGTACAATTTTTTTGGTTAATACAAGTTTTGTATAAATTACCCATAGTCTGAAAGGACCATTAGTAGGTCTTGTACAGGTATATTGTTCTGATTGAAGCACCTGCTCCTGCCCCAGTCTCTCCTGCTCTAATCAAGCAGATAGAGAAGGCCAATCAATTTAGGCTGGAAGATAGGCTTTATAGCATCCTTAGTCATTTGGGTGGTTTGAGCAAGGTAAGGAGAGTCAGGGAGGGAAGGAGGTAGGATGGAGGAAGGGGGAGGGAGGGAAAGGTAATGGAAGGAAAAAGGGGAAGGATGGAGGGTGGAGAATGAAAAGAAAAAGGAAGGAAAGAGAATGGAAGGAAAGAGCGGGGAGGAGTGAGTTGAGCAAGAGGAGGGAAGGGTTAAAGAGGGGGAAATGGGAGTGGAGGGAAAGAGGACTGGGGGAGGGGAGGGGTATCATAAAAGAGGAATATGAAGATGGGTGTGTTTAGAATATGAAATAGATGCAAGTATGTATTAAAGTAAGATCATCAATAATTTGCAAAAAAGAAGATAGTCCTGTGTACAAGAAATCAGAGAGTTCAATTTAGCTTTGAACAGTCCACTAATTTATAATAGAGCATCAATTGCAAACCTTTTTAATCCTCACAAATGAACATTAACATGTTACAAAATAAATAGATGTTCATGAATTGAATTAAATTAATAAATAATTTAATGAGATGTTTATTTAATGACAACTTCATTAGTTACGAAATGATCGTATATTTAACGGATTTAACAGGTTAAATCTGTACTGAAGTTGAAAAGCTCCTGATGGAAACAAGCAATGAAATTTAGTATTCTTACAATGCACTGCTCCTGTTTAATGCAATAAACTTCCACCTTGACATTGCAAATAAAATATGATGCTATCAAATTTCACTATTTTGAATAAGAAAAGAAAGGTTGAATGTTACATGATATAATTATAAAAACATAATTCTTGTATTGTATTAGGTGTATAAACATGAAAATCATAGATGAATACGTGGTAGGTAAGACTCATTCATTCAAAATGGATGTCCATCGTATTGTCAAGGATTGTTACAGCTCTGAAATAGAGAGTACCGGTATAGATAATTAATAGCCTGATTGACATATAGACTCGATTTCAGGGACCACCAGTCAATAGTTATTTTAAGCATTTCATATGATTAGCGATGTTATGATCAAGCCATATAGCAACCAATCCAACCGTTCGTGGTCAAAGCGGCCTTGAAATTTTCATCTAATTGCACACCATTTCAGCATGATTACCTGCCTAGGAGTGCATGGTAGCTCCAATTAGTACCGTCCACTCATCGACTCACATTTTTGCTTTCATTCCAAATAGGCCATTTTCGTAATGTATTCAAACTTTAATGCATACGTCTTTGTGAAGTGCCTCAATACAAATTATGTCATTCACTTTAAAAAAATAATTGATGTCCAATAGTCAGAATACGAACTTCACAGAGTATTTGTTGCTAGGTAAGATAAACATGATGGCTTGCTCTACCAAACAACACATTATATATGCAGTTTGCATTCCAACTATTAGAAAATATTCTGAACAGATGAGTAACAAAATGTATTGAGGCACTTCACTTCTGCAGCTGAATATATTTTGTATAAAAGCTGCGCTATATAAATTTATTTATTATTATTATAAAGATGTATGCATTAAATTTGGTTACATTGCCAAAATGACCTATTGAAGAAAAAAAAGAACTGTTCCTATAGTAAAATTGAGGGGTTCATGCTTATCGTTGTAGTGTCTTAAGTGATTATGTTATTGTATTAAGTAACATATGATATATTTCTATTTCTACTGTATTTTCACAATTTCTAGAATGGACATTCAATAAGGATTTTTATAAAAGAACATTAATTGCTCATAAATTTGTGTGAGTGGACAAGTACATGTTTGCCCAACTACTGATTCATGTTTAATTCAATTTGTTCAATTGAAGTTAACAAATATCTAATATGTCATATTTTATTCTGTCTTTGCTTTAAATTACATTGCATCTAGTCGAGATCCAATCCTCTTACATCATCGCCTGAATGGAAAATACAAACAAACTTTCAATTTTCTCTGCAGATGCCCTTTTCCACACCCCCTCATGCATATTGGCTTTAGTCATCAGGGATGTATTACCACAAGCTATAAGCATCGGGTTATATTGACCACTACCAGTTTCAATTTAACAAGGGATATGTTTATTAACAAAGGTCAACCGTCCAACATGCGTTCCATACTGTTTTAATGAAAAGTGGTCGTCGGGAGGTGGGTCAAGTTTGAGAAAGAGAGAGAGAGGGAGACAGAGACAGAGAGAGAGAGAGAGAGAGGAGGGGAGAGAGATTTTAAAAAGAGAGAGATACAGAGAGAGGGAGAGATAAAGAGAGATATATATACAGATATATATATAGAGAGAGAGAGAGAGAGAGAGAGAGAGAGAGAGAGAGAGAGAGAAAGAAAGATATATATTTACAGAGAGAGAGATACAGAGGGAACGAAAGTGGGAGAGAGAGAGAGAGAGAAATAAAGAAATATATATACAGAGAGAGAGATACAGAAGGAAAAAAGTGAGAGAGAATGAGAGAAAGAGAGAGATCCCATGTGTATGTAATATCAGGGCCATTTTGGCTCGGTACAAAACTTAATTAATTTTTTTTTCTATTTTCAAGATAATGCATGTTTAAAAATAAATAATGATATATATAAATATATATATCTTAGACTTAAAACTTTGACATAAAGTAAAAGGCGCTTTTTGTGATTGCATACATTTCTATTTTTTATTATAACATAATGTATTTTCTGCGCATTACACAGAGTTAAATGAGTGAGAGCTTATCATTGACTCTAATTTCTAGAACTAGGTGATGTTTACCTTTAAATAATGCAAAAGACTTAAGATTGGGGGCAGGTGCACAATTAAGAGAAGTCTTCATTGCCTTCTACCAAATATACCCAGACTTGTGAAACAGTCTGGAAAATTCTAGCAGTAGTTAGGCATGCATGGAGGTACCTCAAGCGTTCAGGTTGGAATAAGTAGCTGCCAAAAGGTCATAGAGACATCCTTCCACCTTTTTAGAGTTTGTTTGGCTTTTGTAACCAGATTTCTTTTTAACTCAGGGGTGGAAATGGATTGAATTTAGTATGCTACATTGAAGTGATTTGTCCAGATATTTCATACACTGCTTTCAATGAAGGTAACATTTAACTCATGCCTTCCTGCTCGTTGTTGGTTGAGGACCTGGGGTGTTTCACAAAGATCCCAAGTTGAACTTATATAAGTTGGACTATGGAAAGCCGTTAGCATTTATGAAAATGTTGATACAAATCATTCATATTTTCTATTATCAAGTGAGATTTCATGTTCTTGATGTGGAATTGATAAAACGTCTAAAATACTTGAATTTTCGCTTTTGTATTTTTTTTTTTAAGGATACAAATGGCTCTCCATAATTTTTAAGTCCAAATTAGAGTTAAGTTTGACTTGGGATCTTTGTAAAACACCCCCCAGAAAGGGGTGATCATACTATGTCAGATGATATGAGTTACACCTATCTCGCTCTCACCATGGACCCACTACGACCATATGGCTTCTCCTTCATGACCCTTCACTTAACAAGACTTCCATCAGGTCTTTCTTTGACATGCTCCCCGCAGTCCATCACATCTACCCACACTCTTGCTAGCATCTCTCCTTAGTTAATGTCTGGTATCCTTGCATCTACCATATTCTCATACCGGCTGATTGTTGTCGATGGCGGCTGAGCGGCCTGCCCTCTGATTGTTTGCTCAGGTGCACCAAGGCATTTGCTCTCCTCCACTCAATGACAAATCGATGGGTGACCCCTTCTATATCTTCTTATCCCTCCAGTACTAATGCCATTTGACATTGACCCCTTGAGTGGTACTAGGTGTGCAGCAAAGAAAGGGTCTGACACCAGTCTCTCTTTGAGATAAGATGGTAATCGCAAGCTCAAAGTCAGAGTGCCCTGTCGTACAATGTACATTCAAACGTTACTGTCTTGCACTTGTTTTACATTGTTCATTTCCAGTGCACCTTAATAAGAATATCAGCGCCCAATCAGTCTTTATTTGGCTATTTTATTTTTTATTTTTTAGACATTTTTCATGTATTAATCTTCATTACTTTTTCCATTATTTGATAAAAGCGCAATATAAATTTCCTGTATTGCAGAGAGGAGATCACTTTTTACCAACAAAAATAAATGTTTGAGAGAAGATTCAGAAAACATGACATATTAGAGTGATGTATAATTTTGCATAGGACTTTAACAACTGCTTTTATGGTTAAAATCTCTGGTTGGTTTCATGGAAATATTGATGGACCTGTAATACACAATATTCGAATTAGTTTTGGTGCGGTTTATCTATCAGAATACTTGTGCAAAATTGTACCATTTAGCAATGAGGTTTTTTTCCTTTCTGAAAGTCTGTTTGAATTTGAGTAAAAAATATCTCTTAATACCCTATTCTTCATTTTCTAGATTACATTTTGTAGCTGAACAAGAAGGAAATTACTTTATGCTCATGCATTTATTATCAACGTGATATTTACACTTCAACTTTTAATTTTTTGTTTGTTTGCTGTGCCCCCGTCCCTCAGTATTTCGTTTTTCCGTCACTTTTATTGTCTCATTTTTGTCATATTTTGTAGCATGTGGTTGACTTTCCTCTTTGAAAAATTTGTTGATGTTTTTTGTATCTAAGTCACTAACAAGTGTTTGTGAGTTTGAGTTTTAACAAGTGGTGATAGTAAGTTGTTTTGTTCCAAAAATGTGTTGGTATTGTGTGGGTTCACCCTTCCCCTTCCCCCTCCCCCAACCCCTTTGTCCAATCTGCAGTGCACTCCATTGCATCTTGGACTGAATACACCCCACCCCTCCCCCACACATTATTCTGAATCATTATTATATCAGACATTTTTATTTTGGAGAAAAGATATATTAAAGAATAGGAGTCAGTAGTAT
The DNA here is from genome assembly GCA_035222895.1 of Strongylocentrotus droebachiensis. NCBI lineage: Eukaryota > Metazoa > Echinodermata > Echinoidea > Camarodonta > Strongylocentrotidae > Strongylocentrotus > Strongylocentrotus droebachiensis. The sequence goes on from JAVYIG010004933.1 coordinate 61,643, forward strand.
CTCTTTAAATCTCTATACATATCTATTGAATTATCAATTTGTAAAGTTGAAAATGATACTGCACTTGCCTACTGAAGGTTTGAATATTTTTTAGAATTTAAATAATACATTGTACCTTGGTTTACATCCCTTTGTGTTGCCATATCCTATAGGGTATTACAAATTTGTAACCTTCAAAAAGACAATCATGCATTTTCTGTTCTCTGTTTTTAAAAGTCGTTATTTGTTGCCCAAATGTAAAAGTAAGTGCTTTTAGAGGAATAGTAATTTTTTGTTTTGGTTTAATTGAACAAAATCTTGATGATTCAAAACTCAGCCAAGGAAAATTCCATGTATGTAAGTACTCTGTTATAATGTCGAAACTTTGTCTTTTGTTAATCCCATGTCAATTGTGAAACAAATAATTAGAAACATTTCAATTTACATTAGGTTTTAAAAAAATGCTCTTAAGACATATATATAACATTCCCCTAACTAAATGTCAGCGTTCTTCTACCAAATACTGCCTAGTGCAATTTTTATTTTAATGGATATTTAATCAGTACATACAAAGTTGCTTGTTTAAATAAACCCTTGACAATTCATTGAATAGAAATAATTCAAAAATCATGCTTTATTAAATGTCTTCATAACATTTCATATAACTCCCTTAAAAGTCCTTTGAAACAATTTGTTTTGCCATGGTGTACACTCCAGAATTCAAGCCATTTCAAAAATAAAATGATAATGATGTTTACTGATTTCACTGGGGAAAGTCAAGGAATCAAGGCCTTGTGCAGAGTCATTAAAAAGTTAGGGTACTCCCTAAGTATTAAGTCAAAAACATTATTCAGATTAATCTATACTCCAAACTGTTCTCTCGTTATCTCTTCAAATAAATATGAACTACACCATTGAATGTTTGCTTTCCTTCTTTAAATAATACTTCCTACCCATCATAATATCAAAAGACATCTTTTTCTTTTCCATTTCCGTTAACTGGATCTCAATTTTCACACATTCATTGAATCATATCATGATTCTCATTAGTTGTTGACTAAAATAGAACTGTGTCCTTCATTCATGCTCTTTACATGTTCATCAAACATTATACCATCGCTATCAGGTAGAGGGCAGTGTTTGTGAAACATCACAAAGCATAAGTCATTATGTAGCACTTATGTACATTTTACATTCATCACCAGAGAGTTACTGCATGAATTGAGGTAGTTTCTGTTTACTTTCTTCCATGCTCTTCCATGCCATACCATGCATGGGACATTATAGATGGAGTCGACAAGTTTGGGTTTTTCATTGAATTAAAGTAGTAACCATTTGAAAATACACATACCACTAGTATGTTTAATATACATTGTATTGTTCTATTATAAATATGGAATGATTCTAAAAATATGATTGAGTATTTCTGAACTCAAGAAGTTTGATTGTTTGATTATTAGTAGTTTTCTTCTGAAATTACAGATTACATCAGTTGATTTACTTTTCTTCTACAAACCTGCTCTCTCTTATGTTCATGCATTGTGAAAGTGATAACATGCACAAATTACACAAGTGCTACATGATACTCCTTTATAAACATATATAAATAGAGAACTGTTTAAAAATTTAAAAATCAACAGTGATGAATGTAAGAACAGATTTGATAAGCCAACAGTCCATAATGATAAGACACCTCTTCATATAACACACCAGTCTAAAGTATACTGAGAACTGTTTCACAGTTTGATAGAGTAAAGAAAATGTTCAATTTAACAAAGCCTAGTTCCTGGTTTCGATAAGTACACTTTGTACCCATTTGATTTGATTTTTTTGCAAAGATGTATGACGTTAAAAATGTCAAAATTTGACAGCTATGCGCAGACAATGTTTGATTCACACTTTTGTAACACTGAAAGGAACATTTGATTAATAGTATTTCGAATTGGAATATATTTCATTGCATTAAGAAGTCATACAATTTAATTTTGAAATAATTCAAAGAAGGGATGGAGTGTAAGGTACATTTAAGCGTCTTAGAGACTACATTATGAGAACAAAATTGTACTACTTCTTCAGTGTTCTCATTTTGATATTTTTTCCCCACCCTGTCCTTCCTTTAGGTGGAATGGGAGTGCATTAATCCCAAGAAGAAAGCAAAGAAGAAGAACTACCAGAACTCCGGCCTTATCTTTCTTAAATCTTGCGAGGTAAGTCATACTTTCTTTCGTCTCTGGAAAGTATAAACATGTATTTTTTTCCAGTTTAATTATCATTTCTTTTCCATTTGTATAATCGATATGGACAGCAGTTTAAATCTTGTAACTTTGCATAATTGTCCGCTTGCTGCTCTCCTCTGATTTATAAAAAATCAATTAAAAAATTGATGATTGATCCATTAAAAAAAATATTTTAGAGTAAGAAATATACATGTATGTTGTGTTATGTTTCTAATTGATCCAAAATTGCAGGAATATGGATAGAAAAATAATTTAAAAAAAAACAACAGAACATATTAATGAATTACAATGCAATTATTGCCTGCAATTTGTAATGATCAGTTCTCATCAGTTTTTATCAGTCCATAAACAAGATTAGATTAATTAGAAAACTTTTAAAGCAGTTGTTGTAAAAGCAGAATTTGAATTAAACACAAGACAAAATTAGAGGTTTGAGTCATACTTATATCAGTATGAAGGCCATAATCAGTTATTTGAGAAGTAAGGTTTTTTATAGCTTTTTCACCAATTCTAGCCCAAAATAAACTTTTTGCCCTGTAAAGAGATATTAGACAAATTGAGTTTTTTGTCCCGGACCACCAGTCTTGGCTGACCTAGGAGTATTGACACTGCGGATGGGTAGTCATGAATACCTAATGAGGGCTGGTGTCGAGATGACGTAAATAGCCTAGTGAGTCATTGGACGTAATGCGTAGGTGTGTGGCAGATAGGCAGCATTGTGACCCGGCATGAGAGAGGCTTTGGGGTGATGGTGGTGGTGGTGGTGGTGGTGGTGGTGGTGGTGGTGATGGGTGGAGGCAGAGGGGTGCTGGTTGAGTGTAAGAGGGGATTGATGGAAGTGGCACTTGGCCATGTTGGTGGGAAGAGTTAGAAATGATGGTCAAAGGGGGTAGATGGAAGGGCGGAGCATATCGGTACGAAGACTTGAAATTGGTAGTTAAAGGCGGGTAGATAGAAGGGCGGAGCATATTGGTAGGAAGGATTAAAAGTGGTAGTTAAAGGGGGAGAAGGAAGGGCGGAGCATATTAGTAAGAAGAGTTGAAAGTGGTTAGTTAAAGGGGAAGATGGAGGGGCGAAGGATATTGGTAGGAAGGGTTAGAAATGATGGTCAAAGGTGGGTAGATTAAAGGGAGGAGCATATTGGTAGGAACGATTAAAAGTATTAGTTGAAGGGGGAGATGGAAGGGCGGAGCAAATTATTAGGAAGGGTTAAAAGTGGTTGGTAGAGAGATTTAGAAGGGGAGTAGCATCCAATCAAAGTGGTATGAAAAGTTAGAAATGGTAGTTAAAGGGGGAGATGGAAGGGGAGCATTTAACCATATTGGTAGGGAGGGTTTGGGCCTTTGGGGTGATAGTCGAAGAGAAATTGAAGTTGGTGGCAGTTGTTGTTGTTAAAGAGCGAATGGATGGATGGAAGATCATTTAACAATATTAGTAAGAAGGGATGGAAGTTGTAGATTAGGGGGTGGATGGAAGGAGAAGAATTTTTGACCTTATTGATGGAAAGGAGTATTAAAGATGGTGTTAAAAGGATATTGGTGGAAGAAGTGGACCATAATTTTATAGGTTGTTGAACACATTGATAAGAATATAGAATGAAGGAAGAGCTGAAAAGTAATGGGTTTGTGAGAGGAAATGAATGAGAGAAAAACAATTGTTAATATTTAAAGTAGGAGGGTTTAGCATTGGGACAGTATAAGTTACTGTAGAGGTGGTGATAACAGCGTTAATGGGTGTGAGAGGGAAGAAAAGAAGAGTTGGACTTTATAAGCATCCTAGAAAAAAAAGCAATAGAGTAGTGGTGGATGCATCAGAAAGTGAAGAGTTCTATCGTTCTAATTGATATATAATTGTTAACATTAATTTTTACAAGTATTACAGATTGTTGTAAATGAACAACATATTTCTTTCATGTTTGAAAAGATCAGTATAAAGAGAATATTTATTGACATACCTGTGCACTCTGCAGATAAAAGACATGAAACTGTGAAGAAAAAAAAAATCATAATATAATGTATAAACATGTATGAGTATTACTTATATCTCTTAATTTTGTGTACAACACACACAATAAAACGCAGCACTTAACAAATCGAGTTTAAAAAAAAAATCCTATTCTCCTCACAGACCAAGGTGTAAGGTCATTTTCCGGTGTCATTCTTTTATCATCGTCTAAGTGAGAAAGCTGAATGAAGGGTGTCTGAATCCAAAGTTGTGAAGATATTTCCAGAAAGTGTGAAGTCATTTAAATAGCTTTACTGCATCGGACAGCCATTACAATGCAAAAGGGCACATGACCGTTACCCAAGCCATATAGAGGCATGTAAGGAGAGACGTTTGGAAAGGGTATTAGGGTTATCCCTATCAATTAAAAGTTATATTTTTAGTAGAGGGTAGCTATATACTTGAGTTTCCTTCCCTGTCTTATTATGTTGTTTGTTGTTGCTGTGTTTTATCCTTACAATCTTTCTTACTTAATTTTAGTAGAAGATATTTTTACTATTGAATATACTTTTTGTATTTTTTTTGTTGTGTATGTGTTATCCTTGCAATTTTTGTGATTAAATATTAATGCGAGTTTTGATCAAATTCTGGTCTTAGCTTTATGTTATGCCAGTGTTAGAAGCATTGATATTTTTTTACTTTTATTTTCCTAATTTTGCCAGGCTTGTCTAGCAAAATTTAGCAAGTTTAACAAGATTTTGTTTTTGTGTAAAAGATTAAAAAGTCACATTATACTTCATGGTGTACTTTGATCTAATTCAAAAGAAAAAGATACAATGAATGAGTGGTCATCTGTATAGTTTGCCATGGATGATTTATATGTTCACTCCTAGTGAGTGGCGAGATATAAATTGAAAAGCAGAATAACCCTCCGCCAACTGATAAACAGAACGAGTCATAAAAAGGCCTGATATAAACTAGTAAACATGGTGTCCAACTGAGTAAATCTTTGGAAAGAGTGTATACATGTTATCTTCACCGCTTTACTTGGTAGCTGAAGATATATCGTCACTTTCAGTTATCACTGAAATGGGCACAACTTTCTCCTGATTAATCCATAAAATAAACCGTAAATCTTTGCTGCCTTTTTTTCCTTGTCATATAACTACTGCAAGCTAATAAACAAAAAGGCTGCCCACAGATAAAAGCAAAAAAACACGAAAAACCTCTATGAAATTAAATTAGAGCAGTTCTGATTTACGACGATATATATATTGGCTGGTGCCCTACGTACGTAAGTAATGCCGGATAGTTGAGGCATGTTGTCGCCATGACGATGAGTAATTATGGACACCCACATGATTAGTCGGGAATTTGCGTGGTATATGATCAACTCTGGAGATATTTTAGGGATCTATGAGTCACTTTTTAGCCTAATACGTGGATTTATTTCTGAGAAGTGCGTAATATTCGTGATATTAATTGCCAATTTGAGAGATGTTCTTGTGTTTAGGGCTTTTTATATCACTAGAAGTCGGCAAAAGGGCAGTCGTTGAATGGATGACGTTGAACAGCGTCAATATTTATTGTACATAGGAAGCTTAGCATTTATTGCCTACAAAGTAATTAATTAGAGAACACACATAATATTTATTGATGAATTGTATTTAATCAGGCATATTTATTCACATTCAGATACATTTTATTGCAGCTTAAAAACAGAAAATTATCAACCTCCTGCATGAGATACATACATGTATGGAATTTTTTGGAGGTGGTAGGATCGAGGGAGGATATATTTGGATCATGTTTTTGTTCAGCATATTGTCTGTCTGGAGCAGGTAGGGCGTTAACTGATGTACTTCAACACAGAGTTAATGCTCTTCTGGCTCTGAATAGAAAACATGTATATACATGTTTTATTGTCCATGTCAAAACATAGAAACTATCCTTCACTGGCATGAGATATGTACATGTTTACTGCATGTACTAAAACTTCTAGAGGTACATATAGAAGTAATTGGAGTCATTATTTGCAGCTTGTTGTGTACATTCAATATATGTTTTCTTCTATTTTTCTCTCTTTTATAGGTGAAGAGAGTGTACACATTTTTAGATTACATCCTGGGTGGCTGCCAAATCAACTTCACAGTGAGTACTAGTGGTTATTCCTGCTTAAACAAAGACCTCGGTTCAAACCATACTACTGGCCAAAGAGGGGTTGGGGCATAATTCATCCCCTTCCAAATCCAATCTACCATTCCTTACAAGCACATTTTTTAAATTGTCAAATAGTTTTGAGAATTGTGCCACCTTGGACAGAATCCTGAATATATCTAAACCATACAGCATTGAATACCTCTCAAAGCTCTCTTTCATATAGTGTGATACATGTCATTTTTCTATATCTTACAACACAGACATGACAGAGCTAAGTAAATTAATACTTATTGGACCTTTGTTGCATGCAGTTGCCGTTCATTTTATTTGATGCATGTTTTTTTTTTAATCTGCCGTCAAATCAGAAGAAGCTTTAAATTTCACATGAGGGAGGGCAGGACTAAACCCCATTTGATAGATACCAAATGTTTGTGCATCTTTTCCTCTTAACACTTTTGTTAATTTACCATCAAATGTTATCCTTTTATAGGCAGAAGGATTTTTGATGGAGTAGATGATGTTAAAAATGCATTTTGCGTATTGAAAAATTTGTCTGTGTTCTGTACATCATTAAGCATAATTCAACAGAATTGTTTTTCCTGGTCTAAAAATCCCCCAAAAAGGTTAGTTGAAAAAGAAAAAAGATACATTAATTTGTATACCGGGTATGTAAATTTACCCTGTATTCCTGTGTATCGTCTATGTAGGTGGGTATCGACTTTACCGGGTCAAATGGTGACCCCAACGAGGAGTCGTCTCTACATTTCATCAATCTGGAATCTCCTAACCAATATACGCAAGCCATCGTGTCTGTCGGTGATGTCATACAAGACTATGATAGGTGAGCGGTGGTAGTTGAAATGGTAGTAGTAGAAGTTGCTGTGGTAGTGGTAGTGGTAGGTGTTGTAGTAGTGGCATGCCAGCAGTCACATAACCAATAAACACAAGCCTTCATGTCTGTTGGTGAGGTCATTCATGACTATAATAGATAAGTAGTGGTAGTTGAAATGGTAGTGGTAGGTGTTTGTAGTAGTGGTATGCCAGCAGTCACCTTACCAATATACACAAGCCATTGTGTCTGTTGGTGAAGTCATACAAGACTATGATAGGTGAGCAGTGGTAGTTGAAATGGTAGAAGTTGCTGTGGTAGTGGTAGTGGTAGGTGTTGTAGTAGTGGCATGCAAGCAGTCTCCTAACCAGCATATACAAGCCATCATATCTGTTGGTGAGCTTATGCAAGACTATGAAAGGTGAGCAGTGGAAGTTGTAGTGGTAGTATTTGGTAGTGGTAGGATAGAAGTAGTAATAGTAGTAGTGATAATAGTAGAAGTAGTAGTAGTAGTAGTAGTATAAGTAGTAGTAGTAGTTGTAGTAGTAGAAGTAGTAGTAATAGAAGTAGTAGTTAAAGTAGTAGTAGTAGTATGTAGTAAAAGTAGTGCTAATAACAGTAATACATGAAGTAAGAGTTGCAGTTAGATGAATTAGCAGTAAAATTTAATTAGTACCATCAGAATTAATAATAAACACGACATAGTAATAAGAAAAGAAATGAAATGATCTAATGTATTTCTAATTTTTCTCATCACTCACATCGGCAGTGATAAGTTGTTTCCAGCGCTAGGTTTTGGTGCCAAGATTCCACCCAATGGAACTGTATCACATGAATTCCCTATCAATTTCCAGCCAAACAACCCTTTCTGTGCAGGTGAGTTAAGTATTATGTAGATATACAGTCAAACCTGCTTTAGTGACCACCTGTCTACAAAGACCACATTTTGTGTTTCCCTTGAGCAGTCGCTATAGACAGGTTTGACAGTATTTTCTAGAAACGACATTGATAACAATAAGTGTTTGTTGAGAACCCAAGGCTATGATGCTCCAGTATTTTTTCCTTTGTTATAGCCAATAGCTAGCATAGTGCTCAAGCTTATCAGGTAAACATTTACAGCTTTCAATGTCTACTTTTGATGTGAACCTATTTTCTAGTGCATATCAGTTGAATGTAAATTGGATGGATCAAACAGAGATGGGGAATAAAAAGATTCATTCTTAGGCAATGTACGGACATTGCTAAGGGTGTTGGTGAACCCTTTCCTACTCCTCTTTTTTTTTAAATTGTCAGTGAATTTTTAGTTTTTTTAGCCTATTTGGTAAAGTCCAAATATTAGTGGCCTTTTGCTTGTCCGGCAATATTTGGCCGACTTATCTTGAGCTTTGTCCAAAATTCCCCCCCCCCACCCCCATTAAAAAATGGTCTAAGACTGCAATAGGTAAGAGATAAATCAGAATGTTTGATTTTTAGGTAATTAAATTCTGAAGGAGGTGTGTTGATGAAAAAAAAGAAACGTTGTCATAGGATAAATTAAGTAATATACTGTTTTTCTTTACACAGTACCCTGCTTATTTTCTGTTCTTTGTAATTGAAGAGGAGCTTTCTTTGTAAATTGTCTTCTGATAGATTCAATTTAGTAAATGATTGAATCATTTCTCTTTGTACTCTTCAGGTATTAGTGGCATTGTAGGAGCTTACCAGTCATGTATTCGGCAAGTCTCATTGTGGGGTCCTACAAACGTCGCACCCATCATCAACCATGTTGCCAAGTTTGCCCACGCAGCTCTTAATGAGAATAAGACAGCATCGGTAAGCTCAGAAGCGCACATATGACATGATTTTCCATTTTATTACTGAATCCAATGACGGGGTAATAGTATATTTGTAAAGCACTTAGAGACATTTGTATTAAGCGCTATATAAATATTAAATATTATTATTATTATTATTATTATTTGATATTGTTTGAATTTTTGTACTTTGAATTTGAATTTGTATATTTTTGAACGCAGAAATAATATCAATCAAACAATCAAACAAACAAGCATATGAAACTCCATCTCCTTTAAACAAAAAGTGTGTTGAGGGTATGTGGGTGTGCGCAGATGTGTGTGGGTGGATGGATGGGTACTGAGGACTCTTATAAGAACTGCACCTTCACTTTGACGACCACTCACAAAACAAGGACGTCCTTGGTGTGAGAACCCAGTGAATTTTTTGAAATCATTTCATATAGGGATATGTTTATTTTGGTGCTCTCTTTGCATGGAAAAGTTAGGTCGTTAGTTATTCAGAAAATGTCCAGATCATCCTTGGGATATTATATTTCTTTAAAAATGTGTATCATCAAATATGAATTAACATACTGATGTCTATCATGAGTACTCGATTTACATCACAAACGTGTGTGTCTGTTAGAGCTGAGTTATTTTTGTTTATTCGATTGAGGATTGAATCGAATAATGCCTATTTATTTATAGGAATTATACAGTATATTAGTATAATAAACCAATCTCCGACTGCTTTAAATGAATCAGTCTTTCTTCAAATTGGCTTCCACTTATCGGATCTTTGCAAGTCAGTTATTTACGTATGAATTCTAAGTTACGCAACTAATACCAGACTGATTTAGAGATGTATTGAATTTGTGAAGACATTTTCCAACGATTAAAAAAGAACACAAAGGTTACAACATGCATGAGATACAGTAACCGTATGCCCAGCAAGGGTAATGGAAGTAATGGATACCTTATCTAACTGAGTCTCGGAACCATACAATAAGAATTCACATTTTGTATTAAAAAGAGTTGGTTTCAATGAATGTAATTTCAACTAACCATAAACATTGTGTACATAAGCCTCAAGATTATTAATAGTGCTGGCTGTGTAACTTTGGCTAGTTTTAGAGAAGTGGGGTATTTGAATACCATCGGCATAAATATGATATCGCTAAGAGTATGGTATTGTGAAGCATTAAGGATTAATAAGTGAAGATTAACCTCTCCTCCTCTCTGTTTCTTGGACAGCAATACTTCATCCTCCTCCTGTTGACGGACGGTGTCATCACTGACATCTACGAGACCAGGGATGCAGTGGTCAAGGCTTCCCATCTTCCCATGTCCATCATCATCGTCGGCATCGGCGAGGCGGACTTCACCGACATGAGGATGCTGGACGGCGATGATGGCACCCTGAAGTCGCCGAGTGGTGAGCCCACGGCGAGAGACATCGTCCAGTTTGTTCCCTTCAGAGACTTCAAGCAGGTAGGCCCAGAGGCATGCTTTCTATGTCTCAATATAACCCTCAATGACCAGGGCGAAGGTTCAAGACTCGTATACATGTCCCCTTTTGTTTGACTCGGTGTTGCTGTCATCAGTTTACTCCCAATCATCAGGTTTTATAGTTTTGTGCTAAAAAAAAATATATATCTATCCATTTTGAAAGTTCTTTCAGTCCATCTAGATTCCTATGGTTTTTTGTTTTTATATTTGATAAGTTTTTATTGATCCAATAACATTTTTACATTCAACATTCAAATATATCGACATTTATATCCTTTATATCATTTATGTAACAACAATAAATCTAAGAAATCAAATGGATCTATAGTATAAAGAATAGAAATCATTAGCGATCGTCAAAATTCCCCCTCCCTAGAACAAAAAAGGATTTCTGTCAGCGTTCTATCATCTGCTAAAATAGGATTATTTTCTAAAATTCTGGAAATTAAGCGCCATTTTTCATTGTGCCTATCTATTTTGTTGCGTCTTTCAGCAATCAACCTTTCTACCGTCTGAAAATATTTAACATTAGCAGTCTAACGAAGTAAAATATTATACAAACGAAAGAGCTCTTTCTTTTGCATCTTTGCGACAAACCGAGTTGACAAAAGACTTAACTCAGTTTCGTTGACAATCAGCCATGCACAAAGAAGACAAGGGACTTGATGTGTGGCTGATCGTCAACAAAATGGAGTTAAGTCTTTTTTCAACTCTCTTTGTTGCTATGGCAGGCAGCCAGTGAAAACTAATTTGTTTTAACAAATTATGGAAATGCAAGCATTACCTTAAACAAACAGAACTTTTTAATTTCTGGCTCATTTTTCCTGATTGAGGTGTCATATGAAAGGGCAGAAAATGAACTTTTTAGAGATGTGATTTACTATTTGAAATTCTTATACCGCCCGCCAAACTACTTTTTGGTACTCGCTCTTCAAATTGTTTTTAATCACTCATGCATGAAATATGCATCATATAAGTTGCATCAAATGGAAGAGGAGGATCTAAGCTTTACAAATATGTGTCATTTATTAATTATAATTGTGATTTTGGCAGCCGTGCTAAAGCCAGGGTAATAATCGGGAGCGCCAGAAGGGTCAAATCTGACTGACATGAGCGCTATACAAGAACCCACTATTATTATTATTATTATTATGATATTATGATTATTGATAATTCTCTGTTTCGTTTTTTCTGGGTCGCACTGTATAAGACATTTATTAACTTACAAAATGTTCTCCAAAATTAAATGATCTGAGAGTATTCATAAGAAAAGAGTGATCGAGGGAGTTAAATGCTTTCTGAAAGTCTAAACTAAGTAGAATCACTGGTATATTCTTTAACTTTGAATAATGAAGGGCGTCAAGTATCGCTCTCACTGACTCACCGATATATCTGTTTTTCAGAAAAGCAACCTGGTCTGGGTGTATCAAATCTGGCAAGACTACTTTAAGTCTCTCAGCAAATGCTTTTGAGCCTATTTTAAGATCGACATTAAGCAAAGTGATTGGGAGATAATTTTCGATGAAAAGCTTATCCTTCCTTTTTTTTTTAAATCAAAGTTATTAGCCCTTGCCATTGTGAAGTAGAAAGTTGTCATTTTTCAAAAGAAAAATTGAGTGTTTCTACAAGTAATTGTCCAATTTTGTCCAATTACAATAGAACTCGACTGTCAAGCCGTCATTTCCCGACACTTATTTTTTGGCCATTAAAAGCAAAGATTGTGTGCATTCTTTTAAGGATAGACTGCGGTCGCATTTTTGTCTATGACTTGCAGACAATTTAGGTTGATTTTCCTGTTCTAAAAACATATGATTCAATTCAAAGTTAACCACTGGTTTTTAATATAACTCTGTATAAAACTATTTTATATGTTCATTGACTTTCTTCTCATCGGAAATGACAGCAAGAAGATCAAGGATCTACTCTTGGGGGCTTTTTCCAGGTTGAGAAAATATTTAGTATTTTTTCCTCCAAACTCACTCCAGTTCACCCTTGAGCGTATAATAATACCCTGAGTTACCTTGTTCATATAAGACTCATATTCATACTTGACACGCTCATATTCTTCAATGTGTGCATCACCTTCTTCTTCAAGTAAACCTTGTAAATATTGTAATTTTTTCTCTATCTCAACTCTTCTAATTTGTCCTGCTTTTGCCTTTTTCAATATTGTCTCGAAAATAAATGCATCTGATATTTTAAAAATTCCCACCTCATACATCTTCAAACGAGACTGTTTCGTTAATCCATTTTTCTATGTTTTCTGACATTTTAGAGCCAAACAAATCGTCATTGCATAAATCATTATTGAATTTCCAATTGAAAGCATTCACCTTTTTCCTGTTTTTAACTTTAATTCTAAAACTATAGCAGAATGGCCAGAGCTTACTCCCGGAACAATGTCAACTTTCAATACATAGCCTTGTCAGATCTCAGAAATGAACCAGATATCTAAGCGGCTCTGAATTAAAGGCCGTAACCATTTCCATTTAAACTTTTTAGCTGTAGGATTTCTAATTCTCCAGATGTCTATGAAATCAAGTTCACTTTGCATCTCATTAAGTACATTGACAACTTGTTGGGGAAAACTGGGGGTGCCAAGCTTGTCTGTCAAGATTTATATCCATAAGTACATTAAAGTCACCTGCCATTATAATTGGAATTGTATCTATATCTTCAACTGAGTGTAGTAGCGTAACAAAAATGTTCGAAAAAGACTCTTTGTCTGCAGTTGGTGCATAAACATTGCATATTATAAACTCATTTCCATCAATAGCTAGTTTTAATATCAAATACCTTCCGTTATCGCAAATTATTTTAGCAACGACACTGTATTCAACAGTCTTTTTTATCATGATCAAAGCCACTCTACTATGTACAGAACCATGCAAAAAACACAAATCATCATTCCACTCAGATGCCCAAGTGTCTGGAGAACTAAGTTTCTTGGAGCAAAATAATATCTGCTTGTTTTCCTTGGAGCCAAGAAAAACCTTCATTCTTTTAAAGCTCGACCTCAGACCTCTCACATTCAATGAAAGACACTTGATATTCGTATCTTTAAAGGTCATTAAAAATAAATTCACTTTGCAGGAGAAAAGATTCTTATAATGAAGAGATGAAAAGATTGTCATAAATGCATTGTCTTTTGAGGTTACACCCATCTATTCATCTGTGTGTTTGTTCACCTATTCTGTGGTATATGTATAACTTCAAAACCAAGAAGTAATCTTATTCATCTTTTGATGTGTATTCAATTTGTTACCTGTGAATACCATGTCAAAAAATGAGTTTGTAAAAGATTTATGCTACCAGGGCCCTGGCTTATAAAAGGTTACGATTAATCACAACTTATTCTTCTTCTTCTTCTTCTTTGGGTTAAGTCTACCTCCTTCACAGTTGAAGATTCTTGCAGACTGACGAGTGTGTGTGTGCTTACGAGAGCAAGGTGCATGGTGCAATGCTATTTACATGGTGCAAGTAAAAAGTTCCCGGACTTAGTTGCTGCCTCCCGTCAGGCATTGACGGAAGGCATTGACGGATGAGGCACATACTGTTTCTGATGGCAGGTTGTTCCAACTCCTCACAGTCCTGGGAAAGAAGGACTGCTTATGTTGCTCAGTTCTTGAACGGAGGACTTGGTAGCTATGTGCATGGGCAGTCCTGGAGGGTCTTGTGACAGGGTTGATGTAGGATGCTGTGTCGAGTGCTACCAGGTTGTTGTGGAGCTTGTACATCATCACCAGTCTGTAATTTTCTCTGCGTTGCTCAAGTGTGGTCCAGTCAAGTTGTTGGAGCATGGAGGTCACGCTAGAGGTGTTGTGGTACCGATTGAGGGTGAATCTAGCGGCCCGTCTTTGTACCATTTCTATTTGATGGATGTGGTTTGCAGAGGAGGGATCCCAAACTGTAGAACTGTACTCAATGAGTGGTCTTACTAGAGCTTTGTAGGCAGTACTCTTCAGTTTTGGTGAGTTGATCCGGAGATTTCGTCTGAGGAAGGCAAGGGTGTTGTTTGCTTTCTGGCATATGCTTTTGATGTGTTTGTCCCATTTCAAGTCTGATGTGATTGTGATGCCAAGGTACTTGGTTGATGAGACTGCTTCCAGTGGTGTGTTGTTCAGGATGTACTGGTGTCGTATCTGGCTCTTCTTCCTGGACACTGTGATGGTCTTGCACTTGTCCGTGTTGAGCTCCATCATCCATTCAGAGGACCATTCAGCAAGCCTATTAAGGTCCTCCTGTAGTTCAAGAGGGTCTTGTCTGCCCTTAATCGCTAGGTAAATGATGGCATCGTCTGCAAAGAGACGTACTGGAGAGGTGAGCTTGTCTGGCAGGTCGTTGATGTAGTACAGGAATAGAGAGGGTCTGAGGACAGAGCCTTGAGGTACTCCTGAGTCGACGTCGACCTCAGGTGATGCATGGCCTTCTAGAACAACTTGCTGGGTTCGATGGTGAAGAAAGTTGGTGATCCACCTGTTGCTTTTGCCTCTCACTCCATAGTGGTCCATCTTGTGCATTAGTCTTTGGTGACCGACCTTGTCAAAGGCTTTGCTGAAGTCCATGACAAGGACATCAGTTTGTAGACCTAGCTCCATGTTCTTGTGGAGGTCACTAACGAATCCCAGTAGTTGTTGCTCGCAGGATCTCTTTGGTCGGAACCCATGTTGGAGGGGGTGGAGGATGTCCTTTTCATCGCCATGCCTCATGATGCTACTTGCAAGGATATGCTCCATCATCTTGCAGCAGATACATGTGAGGGAGATTGGGCGATAGTTGCTAGGATCGGTTCTGTCGCCTTTCTTGTAGACAGGCACCACGTTTGCTTTGTGCCAGTCATCTGGTATCTCGCCGGTGTCATACGAGAGTCTGTAGATGATGCGTAAGATGGGAGCGATGACTCTGGATAGCTGCTTCAGGATGCGTGGGGTGATCCCATCGGGCCCTGGCGCTTTATGTGGTTTGAGTTTCTTAAGCAACATCTCGATACCCTTCAGGGTTATCACTATGTCAGGCATCGATTCGTGTTCAGAAGTATCTGGCAACAGATGAGGAGGGATTGGAATTTCCTGGGTAAAAACCTTCTTGAACTGTCTATTCAGGGCATCAGCTTTCTCAGCAGGTTCACTGAATAGCACGCCGTCAGATTTGAGTTCCGCAATTCCAGCACTGTCAGTTCTGTTATTCTTGATGAATTGCCAGAATCTCTTCATGCAGTTGTACTTCCCTGGTCCTTCGTCATCATCTTCATCAGTAAAGATGGACTCGACATAGTTCCAGTAAGCTTTAAACATCAATCACAACTATGTACATAAGGGAAAGGAGACTGTAGTCTTGAGAATGATAATGCAAGCTAACACAAAACAACGAAATGAAAGTTTAATCTTTTACTACCTTTTCTTCTTTTTTACATTAGGTCTGTCCTTAAAGGCATCGTTTAACAATGTTAAATCTGAGATGCATGGCTCTATCAGTGTATGTGATATGGTGTTATAGTGAAGCCCTAAAAAAAAAGCGGTTTCAAAATGATCATGAAGTGCCTCAAAAAAATAAAAATCCTTGAGTGACCGGTTTTACCATACTCATTTTCCCCATACCGGTACTCATTTTCCCCAATAGAAAAACTGTTAGGATAAACGAAAAATGCAATTTTGATTTCCAATCATAACTACCTTGATATCCAGATAAAGTCATGGGATTCCTGACTGACCTAAAGGTTTATAATTATGATTGCAGGCATAAGCTAAATCCAGGATTTTGTTTCAGAATCTGGAATAATTACACAGAGTCACTTTAATAATTCAGATCGTTATGTTAATCATTTGATTTTTGTTTCAATCTTAAGGCTTCTCCTGCTCAGCTAGCCAGGTGTGTTTTGGCTGAGGTGCCCAAACAAGTGTCTGAATACTTTGAGAAGAAGGACCTCTCACCACCTGTACTCCACCGGTAATGTGTTCAATGTAGTAGCACGCCCTCTGTCTGTGACCTGTGTCCAGTGTTGTGACCTCCGCTGTACAGTCTACTAGACGTTAGCTGCGTACCTGTGTTGGGCTGTATGTCAGCGCTGCCTGGCTTTTAGTGTGTTTGTATCTATATATATGTTTGTTTCAATAAATATTGTACACGATTTAGAGTTAGAATCATTAAAAAAAGTAGTGCATTTGAATGATTTGTGTATCATGTAGAACCACAGGTGCCATTATGTTTAGTGATGTTGAGTATTGTTTAGAATTAGAAACAAAATGTATTAAATTTTAGGATTTAGTAGAGATGTCACACATGGGGGGTGTTTCACAAAGATCTTAAGTCAAACTTAACTCTAAGTTGGACTTAAAAATTATGGAGAGCCATTTGTAGCCTTAAAGTACGATATATTCAAAAGTGAAAATTCAAGTATTTTAGACTTTTCGTAAATTTCACATCAAGAACATGAAATCTCCTTGATAATAGAAAATATGAAAGATCTGAATCAAAATGTTATGCCTTTTAAAATATGCTAAAGGCTTTCCGTAATAGTTAAGTCCAACTTAAAGATGTTTTAAACTTTATAGGATCTTTGTGAAACACCTAATGTGTGAAATCTCATGAAGGTTGATATATATGCATGTATATAGCAAAGAAAATATACCCAGAATTTCTACATGTGATAGAAGATTTGAAGTGTGTTTTATATATCTTTTGCCGATTGTTATTAATCAATTAGATATACCTAGTGAAATCAAAGACATCTTTGAAGATCAAACATTTTTGATTGTTTACCAATGTATTTTCTTAGAAGCAATATGGAAAGTAAAAGTTTATTGTTATAAACTAAGTGTATGCTAATATGATTAGTATGATATTTTATTAAGGTACCATTATTAAAAATAAGAAATATGAGAAATATGAAGAGAAAAATAAGTTATTATACATAATATGTATAATAACTTATATTATATGCATTTTTTATGCGAGATAATGTGTGTATACACTTTAAAATAAACTTTGCCTCGATAAGAGTTGATATGTAAAGAGAATTTGAACATATTTTATTTCCTTTCAATATTTATATGTCTTTTTATCTTTTTTTAAACATTTACATGTGCAGGGATCAGTATACTGATACACATTTTCAGATTATATGCATGTGTACTGTTAAATTTGTTACAGTAGAACAGAATAGTAAGGAATGAAACAAATTATATTTATATTTTGTTGTCAAGTTGTGAAATTTCATTGTCTGAAATAGTTTTTACTCATGTATACTCAAGAATGTATGTTTTATGTTACATTTTGTAACGATTATTTGATTTGTATATTTGCCAGGTCTGGTTGAATTTAGTCCATTATAAGCATCTTTATCTTTAAGTAGTATTATGGTACTACACTACACATCAAATAAACAGAGGGATATCTTTATGTCACCAATGATAGTTTCAGAGTTTGTTCAGTTTAAAGTCACATTACGAATAGAGAAGTATGGACACATCCACTTCCCCTTTGAAACCCTGCATACAAGCAGAGCTTAGTTCCCTTTATATTAGGTGTTATACTTCCTCCTTATATTTCCTCTTTTCCGGAACATCAGCCTTTGTCAAATCATCAATGATGTAATATTTATGGCAAAGCAAGGCCTCTCGCATATTGCATTACCGTATTCATAATATCGATAATACATTGTCCTTTTTCTCTCGTTTTCACTTATTTTTTCTGACATTTTTTTCTCATCCATACCACCACAGATTATGAGCATGGGTGTGCCCTCTAACTACCCATCATGCACTGCACCTATCAAAGATTTTATTTACATTGTTTATACACCGCTGTCTTCAATTGAATTATCAAAAGGATAAAATGGAAAATGAGCTGACCAACTCTCTCCAATAGTCTGGAAGGTACAACTGTAAGCTCGGACATTGAAATCTTAATTCAAGCTTTTTATTGTACCGCAATCAGTTGTTCAAAATATTACATCAATTAATGCAAACTACATGTAGCATTAGCAGGAGCTCAATATTTTGTTTTATGTGATTATTAAACTTTGAAATAATTATTTGAAAAATCATATCTGTTATATATGCTGAAAAAGTATCTACGCATTTCAGGATTTTCTGGCTTGTAATTACCTAGATATGTTTATTAAAGTAAGATCTAAGGATTTAGAGAATATATATGATTTAGAGAATATATATGATTTAGAGAATATATATGATTTTGAGCAGTAGCATGATTTATCCAAACAATGTAATATAATTACCTTTTGTAGAAATACTTTGGTTTTAATTTAATAATTTGTGCACTTTTTGCAATGTGGAAGTGAGAAAGAGAGAATGGATTTATGGTTGAACTAAACACGACATATTAACTGGTAGAACATGAAACTTTCAACTACAATGTATATTTACTTTTAGATTTAGGTTACAATTCAGTATTCTTAATTTTTGTTTTTAATAATTAGGTTTAGTGTAGATTTAAATTTTTTATCTTGGTGCAGTCCTTTTCTTTTATGATCTCAAAATATATTTAGATTTGAAAAATATACTGGTAGTTGTTTATAAATATAGCAAGAGACATTCAAACATGTATTTACTCTTTTTTTTAAAGGTGAACATGCTATTTATATTCATCTTTTTTTCTTCTTTTCACTCTGATGGTCTGGTTCATTTTAGAGAAACGTTTGTGCATATATTTGCTTGGAAACTTTTTAGAATGTCATGAACATATAGATATGAATATGTTCATGACATTCACAAATGGAGTCTCCTATTGCACATACATCTATATGCGCACATACATTTAAGCTTAAAGCATATTATATCTCTATAGACGAATTCTGTTAGGATCTTGTTTTCTTTAATCTAGTTACAGTGAAATCGTAATTGAAAGTAGTTTTTATTCTTATAGATAAATTACAGAATTATTTACATGAAGATAGCATTTGTTTTCATATTATTTCCTTTGTGTTATATTTGGTACTTAGGACATTTTGACCAAATGGTATACATCTTCTTATTCAGTAAATCAATGTTATAATTTTTAAGCATATATAATCTTTATAACATTATTGTTTATTTGTTTGGTTTATCTTGAGGAATTGAGATAGAAGTTGTTTTTAGTGGGTTAAGCCTCGGTCACAAATGCCATGACGAACGGCTACGAACGCCGTACGAGCGATTTTCAGACAATGGAAATTTGGGAAGACAATGAAAAAACGGAGATTCGTACAAAATTATCGTTCGTATGAAATCATCATTCGTACAAACCTTTGTGACCGTAGCATTACTTAGTTGTACATGTACCAAATATGCCTGTCAATGAGTCGGCACTTTATTCTTTGAACTTTCTTCTGAAGATTTGGTCATTCAAAATGTTGACGCAAGAGAACATGTGACAAGCAGCAGATTTTCTGTATGATGGTCAGTAGTGTATCAGTTCAATGATAAGGTGCTCATGAAATTATGTATAAAACATGCAAATTTCATTCAAATTTTGTTCTAATGTATATTCATATAAGCAAATAAGTAAATGGCCTGTGAGGAACAGTGGATGTTTCACCACAGTTGTGATCAGTGCAATAAAGTGTATCATAGTAATAACAACAACAAAATCACTGTAGACATTATATTTGCATGTGTTAGAAAAGAACATCGGTAGTCAGCTGTGTGTACATTTCTGCATTAATTTTTCCCCTCCTGTCTCTTACTCACAAGCACATTATTAATGATTGATGCAAGCTAGTGTTAATGAATAGACTTTTTCTTGTAGCAGTGTCGGCCAAGAGTTTCTCTTGGTATATCAATTTAGAATGCTAAAGCTTCCTCTAGCTATCTCTCATTATAATTTCTTTATATTTTATTTTGGCGGGGGTGTGGGGGTGTGTCTCTCTAGAAACCGCACCCATATGTGAACTGCATCTATTTTGTTACACCCCCCCCCCCCTACCCACCTTTTTGTACAAGCCAGATGATCTAGTTTGGTATTACAAGTGTGCATGTGAACTTGTGAAGTTTATTAATCACCTCTTATATTCTTTAGTACCGGTAGTTTAAAATTATCACTCATGCCAAAAAAATGGCATAATCTTCCAGGAACAAGCTTGTATTTGCATTTGAGAAAGAAAACAAAAATTCAATGTTTTGGACTTCTTCCATTTTAATAGCAGCACAGTCAAATTTCATTTTTCCTTTTACTAACATTTCTTATTTCTTAAAAGAGTAGATGTCTTACAAAATGTATATGTGCATTTCCTAGCGATTCGTGTATAAAGTCTCTTTGAAGTGCCCTTTTGTATCTCCTATAGCTTTTGATATTTTGACTGCTTTAATAGTACCATACTGTTAAAAGGAACATTTTCAAAATAAAAGTGTTACTTTGTAGATAAAGAGTCCCCCACAGTTTCCACTACCACATTTGTGCATACTTTCTGTGTCAAACATGCAGGGGAAAAGCGATATGCATGAGAGGTTATTAGTGGGAATTTGATTTTAAACTTCTATGTTATTATTTTGATGCATTGTTCATAATGAAAGGGGAAAAACTCAACTACTAAACTTCATTAATAAGTTTGTTCAGACATATACTTAAGTTAAGCATGATGGAACATCCCACATATCTTCCATTGCATTGCAAATTTCTGTCAGTGGTAATTAGCAGTTCACATGAACTTTTCTTTTAATTGTATGATTTCCTTCTAAATGTATCTTTGGTACAGTGTAGAGGTTACATACTTGCAATAGAGATAATACAGTACATGTAGCCTCAGAAAAAAATATATACATAGCATTTTTTTGTTTCAATATTGTTTGTTACAATACTATTATATTTAAAATTTTATGTTACAAAATATTACAAATTATTTGATCAATATAGCATTAGATTCAACTCCATATTGGAGATTAAAGAATGTGTAGGTATGAAACTACCTGCCTATAGTATGGTATTAATAATGAACATATGAATCAATGATCAAATTTTTGCAGAATTTTAACATAAAAAGTAATTTTGTATAAAATATTTGTAAATAACAGTGTGATTTTATTATACTGTCAGTAGTGCAGCTTATCATGTACGGAGCAGTTATGCTGGAAGTATGTTGTAGACATGAGTATTTATCAATTTGATTGTGTTAATAAAGCAATATGCTCTTTGATAATTAAAGTGAATTAGTTAAGAGGTAAATATATTGTTTGCTTGTGCTTTTTTATGATATTGTATGTAGAATATTCCAATAAATAATGCTTATACATGTATTAGAAATCTTACAAATTACAAGGTGGCATGCATTTGGTTATTTTGTCGATTCAGTACTTGTAAAAGGATTGAGAGAGAATACTTGAGAAGAGAGAGTGAATGTTTGAAAGAAAGAATAGAGGAAGGATGAGAAAGAAGAATTACTTAAGGGATAATTGGGGGATAAAGGGGATAAAGAAGAAATACTGAAATAGTAGCATTTAAAAGTTGAGGAGAGATAGCAACAAGAGTAGAGAAAGTTAATGTTTATCAAAAAATATTCAAAAGCAAAATAAACATAAAGTTGTGACAAAGGTTCTTTAAACGGGCTGAGATAAACAGCAAAAGAATCAATTTAATGATACAAAATAAAATGTAAACCTCCTGCCTATATTTAAAAATACATCTTGGCAAAATGAATTTACATGTATTTCAAATCAATATAATTCAAAGATAAATACATATACACTGTAGCTTTCAATCTGCAATCATAGGTACATGTATTACTGGCACTGATATACAAAATATACTTAAATTTAAAAAAATACTTTATATCTGTGTGTGTTTACAAATATTAATACTGCTTATTTCATGAATCTTTATATATACTTCCTTAAACATATATGAAAATACATCAATACTTCTCAGAAAAAACAGATTGATCAACCCCCCCCCCCCCCCCAAAAAAAAAAAAAAATATATATATATATAATAATAATAATAATTAAAAAACAGACTTGTCACATAGTGCTATGTGTTGAAAATACAGTTTGCATGGCACTACTGAACAGCATGGAGATTTGAAAAGCAATTCGATTGATTTCCCTGTACTGGGAAATGTATTTCACATCCTAATGTTTATGCATACTAAAGTAAAGACATCTCATTATTAAGAAAAACAATAAGGCATTTGAATAATAAAGTTCATGAACTGCATTATCACCTTCAATAATCGGTTTTCACTTTGGAAAAATTCAGACAAATCAAAAAGCCTCTGAGTCAACATTTCAAAACTCTAGTCTCTTTTTTTAAATTAGAGGTTCATTAATTTTAAACAATGATGTCATTTGTTAGGGAAGATTAGATCAAACAAGTTTATCAAATTTCCCCGCTAGGAAATATTCAAAGTAGCAATTAATATAGTTGTTGAAACGGTGAAATACCGCCACACTTCCGAACTTGAAGAGCTATCTGAACATTGCCTAGATTTGTGACGTCACTCAAGGGACCAAATTAGCATATAAGCAGACGATATCCCATATTAACAAACAATGCACACATTTTAAGTACCTTTCTTTGTCACTTCCTCTCCACTTATTATCAGAAAGTTATAGCTTCACTGTGGCTTGTAAGAAAGACGCTATTGTACATTCAGCTACATACACCAATGCATGACATTGACATGTGCAGCGTTTCAATCAGTAAGAAAGACCATCTATTCTATAGTTCGTCTGGCTTTTCATTTCGAAAGTGGGCTGATATTTCAGTGGGATTTTTACATCGATAAATTACCCCTGCCCTGAATGTTTCTAAACAAAGAATTATAATTATCAGCATCAGCATCACTTATCTTTTATAATGGTGTGAAATACGTTCATGATTAAAATCAATCAAATTCTTATAATTGAGAAATAATTATACTGAAAATTAGTTATAGGACGTTGTCTGCTAATAAAGGATTGGTCCCTCATGTGACATCATCAAAACATAGCTACATTTTCTGGCGAAGCGCTCGTATACCCCAGATCCTGAGAGGTACTTTTATTTGGTTTAATTTGTTATTGTCCGATGTGCAGTTGACCTAAGACTTATACATTTGTCATCTGCAAGCTTTCTGGTTTATATTGATGAATTATTAGCCAAACTTGTAATTCTCAATGCATGTCTACCAGTACTTTAAACAGAACATGCTTCTTTGTTTTGGGGGGAAATAGAACAAGCTTTTAACATGAAGAACATTGAGATGATTTAACCAAGAAATACACAAATAAATAAATTGGGTATTAAACTAATTACATCAAAATCTGCAATCAATTTCACCTGAATTAAATTATTTAAAAAAAGAAAGGAAAAAGATGTTTCAAATGAGCATCCGGTTGGCTGAATCATAGCTTTAAACATGAAATGAAAAATGACATGAATAGAAATATAAAAATATGTATAGAACTGCCCAAGGCTGTCAAATAAATAATTTTCGGAATGACTTCTTCTGCTCCTTGCTCTCTTCTTTATGATGATTCCTCAATGATAGTGTTCCAAACACCACCACAATGCCTACCCTGACTGAACAACGGTCTGCACTCGACCTCTTCCTCGTCATCCCATCCAGGAAAGTCTGTCACAGGTAGGGAACCCCTAGGGTGCAAAGATACACCCCTAATAAGGCCACCAAAGTTTGAACTGTCGGAGGTGGACAGAGGATTTGTCTTTCTCTTCTCCTCGGCACGCCGTTGTCTCCTGGACAGCTTGCTTGATTTCCTCGGCGTGAGGCAGATGAAGTTGACGACAGACTCCTGGCTTTGACTGCTCTCCTGTCCTGTGGTGTCGGAGAGAAGCCATTCGCTGCCACTCTGTGTCCTGGTGACCTCACTAGGCTCACTGGCACTATCAATGTCATTCCAGGAACTGTTGCCTTTGCTGGTTGAACTGTCTCTTCTGCCTGCAGAAACTCTGCTCTCCTGTCCTGTGGTGTCGGAGGGAAGCCATTCGCTGCCACTCTGTGTCCTGGTGACCTCACTAGGCTCCCTGGCACTGTCAATGTCATTCCAGGAACTGTTGCCTTTGCTGGTTGAACTGTCTCTTCTGCCTCCAGAAACTCTGCATTTCTTTGAGCCTTCAGTCTTCTGCAGTCTGCCTTTCACATTGAAGTCAAATGTGTCTGCTTTAGATTCCTTGACCTTTCTACTTGCTTTCTGTGACTTGCTAGTTCTTTTTCCCTTTTCCTTCTTTGCACTACTGGCCATATCACTACCACAGTTTACCTTTGGAAATGCACAACTGGATATTTCTGATTCTGATCTTTGACGGAAATCCTGTTCTGATGTATCTGAAGTATTGTCTGGCGCATCTTCAAACCATCTTGTAGATTGTTTTGCTCTCTTCCCCATCTTCTTTTCTCTATTCACTATACCTTTCTTTCCTGAACTTGCAACCAAGGCTCTTTTCTGTGGAATACTTGCTGGAAGTTCATTCCTTGGTGATTTTGTTGCAAGTCTAGCATTGGATATCACAGTTTCAAAGGACTTGTCTTCATGAGAATTGTCTTTCAGGTTTTTTTTCTTGCTGTCTGACTTGCCTCTGCTGCCGTTGTTCAACCATTTTCTGCCTTTCCTTGATTTCTTCATTGCACAGATGTAGTTATGAAGGCTGATCTTCCCCCATCTCAGATTCCTGTAAATCAATGATAGAAATGTTTTCACTTTACCTTAAGAAGGTGTATGTCATTAAACCAATTATATATGTAATTTCATTGTGCTGGGCTGACAATAGCAGACTTTTCATTTTTTAGTGAGTTCAGATCTTTTCTGACAGCGAGCGCATTTTCCCCCAGTTTGTGGGGATATAGCCTTTATATTCAATAAGATTGACAGTCAAATCAAGTAATGAAACTCCCTAATTTCAGCACATATTTTATGATATTTGTCTTATAATTCAATAAATTCATAAATGCGCTAGCGTTGGTTTTATAATAGGATTAGTATACAAATAATACATAGCAGTGAGGGCATTAGTAAGAATTACCCACACATGGTACCTTTGGAACAGTCTAACACGCCTGAGCGAGACGATAGCCGAGGGTGTTTGGACTGTTTTGAAGGTACCGAGTGTGGGTTATTTTACTAATGCCTAAACAAAATGATTTGTATTATTTGTATTATAAGATCATGTTTTATTTGTTTTATAAGATCATGTTTTATTTGTTTTATCAAATGATGTTTTAAAACATGATTTTGATAATGACCAGTCATTATCCAAATTACTTGTTAGGCATAATAAATGCCTGGTCAAGTGTATGCTTTCAACCAATCATTTGATTAGGATCCACGTCATCATCTTATAAAGAAATATTATTTACCTATCTAAAAAGAGCTTAGTTGTGACCTCTTCCTCCTGATCACTACCATGGTGACACTGGAGATGTTGACCCTTGACCCACAGGTCATCTAGGTCAAGCTTGCGTCTTTGCCATGGTGGCTTTTTCCTTCTCCTGTAAAAACAAACCAAAACAAAGCAAAACACACACAACATTACAGAATTAGTAGCTGATAAAAAAAATTAAAAAAAATGTTGAGAGTACGGTAGAACCACTTTACTTCACTGAACAGGCATTGGCAGGCCTGATATTTGAGAAGCTCTTAACAAGCATCAATTCTGTAAAAATTACAAACATGTTGAACACCATGCATGCTTTTTAGATATGGTAGTAGAAATTCACACTTCTTTTATTCATCATTCTTTAGTTAAGGCAAAAAGTTTAAAGATCATGTTCTCATTAAGTATAATTTCATGAACCTAAACTTAAACTTGGGTCTTTTGAAATTATCTTTATGTTTCAAGAATGGCATAGCATAGAGAAGATTGGCAAACTATTCTGGGGCTTACTTCTTTAATCTTGGCTTGTGCAGCATGAAGAGAATGTCCTCATCTGTGAGTTTTCCAGTGCCTTCCTGAGGGATGTCATTACCCTCTTGGTTCAAACTCACATGATGATTTTGTCTACCCTCTTCCTGCAGAGGGCGTTCTACGACACCAGAACCAGCTTCTGATGGTGCCTCTGTAAAAGGGTAAGGGTGAGGATAGCAAAGGATTGACTACTAGCACAAACTGAATGTGCCATTGAACGATATATGTGTATATATATATATATATATATATATATATATCTTAGAACACTAATCTTTTAATATACCCTTAACTCATCGATTAGAAGATTTTGAAAAATGTACACTAAAAAATGAAATTAAATTAACATTCGATACTTTCATCTCTGGCATCTCAGGCAGAAATTATTCCTCTATTAATTTAGTTTTTTTTAATGCAAAATACATATTTTTAACTAGATGTTTAAAAGAATCTTTATCGTCTCCATTTTTTTAAAGATATTAAAATATCTTTATGAAGTTGAACAAACAATTCATGCACAACAAGATAGGTTTAATTTATTTCTTGATACACTGTAGATGGAGGCATGTCCAACTTGTCTAAACACTAGAATCTATTTTTTTATCGTACCTTTCTTTGTCAAATGTATGTAAACATCATATTTTGTATTAAGTGTAGCAACAGCTCTTTTGCATAACAGCAATGATACCATTGAATTCCCAAAGAACTACAAAAAAAGAACAGATGCTAAGGAATCCACAAAATAGTCTTTACAAGAAAAATAACAAAATGTTTATGGGAAAGTACTTGTATATGTATTCAAAAACACATGACCTTGTGAAGTACTGAAATGTGATTTTTTTTTAAATCCCAACAACCCATTTTCTAGCAAGTCCATGAATCACAATTCAAATGATTTGTTTAGCAATACCTTTATCAAAGTTTAACACTGAAGTTAAAACTTCTGGCTTCATTCAGGTCAATAGCATACTTGTAAAATGTATACACATGTACTGACATGAGAGGGTCTGGTTGGAAACTATGGTCCCCACGGTGACGTGATTACTATTATTTTCATGAGGGGCTTCCAAAACCAATACTAAACTGCTCATAACCTGCAACCTAAAATAAACACTTATACATTAATTCTGAAATTTGGATTATTACCAGATGACAAGAAGTTCTCTTCATGACCAAGATGGTGACACCTGCTTTCCATGTGACGTTCATCACCACATTCTCCATCATCATTCAGGGTATCAATGTCAGAATCGATGCTGAAAACGCCACTCGAGAAACTCCCCTGATCTTTAGCATGAGGGTGTAATGACACATCTCCAGCCTGCTTACCATGATCCTCTGCTAATCTTGAAGTTTGGATGCTACTCTGATGCGAAAGGGATGGATTGGACAAATTTGGGCTATTTTCACAGACCTTGAAGTTTCCTACTTGCGTGAGCTTCCTCTTTTTGAACTTGGGCAGCTCTGTCAAATTACTATACTGATAAAACCTGCATTTGAAATAAAATACAATTCACTGTTAATTATTCTATTTAAAACAATAAGGTGTCTTGTCCCTAAGAGCTCTCCATTTTAGAAATTAACAAGACTTGTAGTTAAAATTAAATTGTGATTTGAAATCAAAATCAAAAGTCAATCTTGTTCCCAAAATAGAAAGGTACTTCGCAGTCACAAAAACAGGAAAATCAAAGAGACAGCTCTACGATAACCACAGACACAGACAGACTGAAGCTGTTTATTCTTAGAGCTTTGTTGCTTCTTTGCTTTACAGCTTCTAGTGGTGTCCTCTTGTAGCTTCATGAGGTGCAGATGTGAAGAAGACTGTGGGATCGGAGTTTACAAGGCCGTTGATCAACTTATAACATTGAGCGAATGACAGCCTGCGATAGCCAATAAGAAGGGCCCTTGTAGGCGCCAATTTAGGAAAATGAGGCTGCAATTCTCTGAGATCGGAGGAATGTTATGTGCATGCGCTAAATGTAAGCTAAAGATCTTCATTACATAAATTGTATAAATTGCTTCATTATACGAAGAGAGGCTTTAAACTGAAGTCCTAACGTAATGAACTGATCGCAACTAATTTTCAACCACTTCATCCTTTCCTTCTTAATTAATTCTTTAAAATAACTAGCTGCATAACAAAACAGAAAATAAATACTAACAATGAATTTAGTGACATTGTTAATTTCATAAACACAACGCCACTAGGCTATAGTTGATCCAACAGAGTAAGAGGACCAGTAACTACGCCCTCTCACATTGCATGGCGAAAATCATCCAATGTGGCAATGACAATGGAAACGCCATTAATCTCAACAACAACAAGTTCTACATGGTCTAATTATTATTTTGACTCTGCATGCACGCGCACACAGTCATAATTATATTGTTCAAGTTTCAAACAACTTAACAAGTGTAGAGTCTAGATCTACAATGCAATTTCTTGCTTTCTTCAGACTTCACAGCCGGCAGCCCACTCCCAGGAAAGTAATAATTCAATAAATTCTGGCTATGATTGGGCGATTTTAAACACAACATCTCCCTAGAAATTGTGAGATCTCAATTGATATTAAACGTTCCAACTCGATGACAATGCTCACGCTAACGCCTGGCTTAACGGACCTGAGCTCCGCCGCCTCCGCCGGCCTGGAGCCTGGGAGAAGGTGGAGCTCCTTTCCGTCGAGGACCGACCACTGCGCCGGGCCGAGCTATGAAGCAGGAGATTCAAATTTGTGGTAATTATAGTTGATACAATACACCATTATTACTTACAGATCTTCAAAAACATCAAGAACTTGTCCCTGTGACTTGATACTTGCAAGATCCATGACCCGGTATTAGAAATCATCACATGATCTAATCTAACAAGTAACATCTAGATCTAGCTTTTTGTTTTGTTTTGTTGGTCAGTTTCAATTTGGCGACCACAACGGTATCCACAAAAAGACAAACAATAAAAGGAAAGGGAAAAAAAAAAACGTTTTTCCTGAATTATGAAGAATTGCTGTTAGTTGTGATAACTGTCAACACACGAGTCAATCATAAAGTTGAAATTAACAGAAATCATTTTGTCATTCACATAAATATTTTGTTTAAATGTGTCGTTACGAAAAAAAGCTATTGTGTATGTCAAGCCTAGAATAATTATAATTCATGTACTCCATCTCTATAATTTGTGAGAATCAGGCGCGCCGGAAGCAGTTTGGGATTGGGGGGGGGGGGGCAAACATTCCAGGGGGCTCACCTTCCAGGGGCAGTGACGTAATGAGAAAAAAAACGTTCGGAAGGGGGGGGGGAGACGAAAAATCTGCACCACCACCAGTCTTACACGTTACATGCAGGTCCCGCGGAACGTTTTTCAAAGTAGAGTATTAACGATCAGGTAAAGCGTAAATTGGCGTGGAGTCCAGGGCATGAGCCTCGGCAGGGGGTCAAGGGGCTGGGCCCCTGGAAGCTCTGGGGTGTTAGGTATTTAATTACGGTTAGATGAGCATCCAGGGGACCTCTTTAAGGCCACGTGTTCCAGGGGGGGGAGCCCCCAGAAGCTCAGAGGTTTTTGGTATTTAATTACGGTCAGATGAGCATGCAGGGGCCCGCGTTAGGGCCCTTGGTAGGGTCCAGGGGGCAGAGCCCCCGGAAGCTCAGGGGTTTTGGGTATTTAATTATGATCAGATGAGCATCCAGGGGCCCACCTTAGGGCCCTTGGTGGGGTTCCAGGGGGCATAACCCCCGGAAGCTCGGGTTTTTTAGGTATTTCATAAAGCTCAGGGGTTTTAGGTATTTAATTACGCTTAGATGAGCATCCAGGGGACCGCCTTAGGGCACTTGGTGGAGCCCGGGGGCGGATCCCCCGTAAGCTTTGGGGTTTTATGCATTTAATTACGGTCAGATGAGCATCCAGGGGCCCCTCTTAGGGTCCTTGGTGGGGTCCAGGGGGCAGAGCCCCGGAAGCTCAGGGGTTTTAGGTATTTATTTACGCTCAGATGAGCATCCAGGGGACCGCCTTAGGGCCCTTGGTGGTGCTCGGGGGCAGATCCCCCGTAAGCTCTGGGGTTTTATGCATTTTAATTACGGTCAGATGAGCATTTTATATACCTTATGATATGTGACATTGGCAGGTCACCTATTTTTTCTTTCCGTCTTTCTTTCTTTTCCATTTTAACATACTTTTTCAAAAAGTGAGGGGGGGGGGGGCTCGAGCCCAGCCACTTTGCAGACCATGACATAAAGGCTTCTAAATAAGCGTATTGTTTGCCCGACTGAATTTTGGGAATTTCCTATTTTCCAACAAACGCATAAAAAGGTATGACTTACAAAAAAATGGAGAAAAAATACCGGAAAATCATGTCATAACAGCAACATTTGTAAATCACTTGTATCGAATAAGAAATACACCCCCTCCCCCCCCCCCCCCCCCCCCCATCAGTACGCCAGCGTTCAGGGGCTCATGTCTTCTCACCCCTATAACAAAAAAACAGACACGCTTTTCCATTCTCGCACAATACGCCACGATATCAAAACAAGATCAAAACAACTCGCATTGCATCACGTGCATAAAATATATCATACTAGGTCGAATCATTATATTCGATCCAACTTCGATCTTGTTACTGACGTACATGATTATAATACAAGAAATAGACGATTCAACTTTAACTTACCAGAAAGAGTAGGTAGTATTGGAAATTCGTTTTATTACAATGCCATAAAACATTGGAATTCCCTTCCCAATGGTGTAAAAGAAATAGGAAACTATGATCATTTTAAGAGGAAATTAAAGGAATACCTAATACTTGACAGTCAGAGAAGAGAAGTGAATGACATGTTATATGATTGAAATTGTTATTCTTCTGTCGGTTCATACTTTTTCATGTTGTATATACTTATGTTTTCGTACGTTATAGAAATTCTACAAATTCATCATTATTTTCCTCTTCTTCCTTCTCCTCTTTTTCTTCTTCTCCTTCTTCTTTTTCTTCTTGTACTTAATATCATTTCTATCATCAGTTTAATGTTGTTATTATTATCTTTAATAAGTAGTTCTTTTAATTTTCTTATCTGTCTGTAAATATTACTATTTTAATTTATTAATTGTATACATGTCTGTAAGGGACCCCACTGGAAATAAGCTCTCGAGCTTTCGTGGGTTATCCTGTTCAAGCTGACTTATTTTTGATCTGTTATTATTGTATATTGTTGTATGTTGGAAGCTTGTCGAATAAAAATCAATCAATCAATATGCGCGTACCGCTATTTAAAGACCTCCATTGATAAATACCGTATAGGTGGCATGCGCAATGTTTATTGAAATTTAATTCCTGTGAACTTTCCTTTCAGTTTGAATGGAATTGTATATGTGATTTAATTCAGGTTTTTATTATTGTTATGTTCTTTTGGGTTTAAAATACAAACCATGTTTACTCCTTTACTGCTTTTTTTTTTTTTGAAGGGGGGGGGGGGGCGTTTTTTTTTTTTTTTTTTGGGGGGGGGGCAAAAATGCGTTTTGCCCCCCCCCCCCACTTTTTTGATTGGGGGGGGGGGGCAACTGCCCCCCCTGCCCCCCCCCCCCCCCCCCACTTCCGGCGCCTATGGTGAGAATAACTTGAAATTCTTTCAGCCTTTCTGTAACAAACGTCGAAATTTCCATTCACTGGGTTTTTACAGGAGGTGAAAGTGTAGAAATTTTTCTTTCAGCTCATATATGTCTCGCCTGGGAATAATCTAGAAATTTGTGATTTATCCTCAAACTCTGTACAGATTATTTGAAATATCTCTGAAAACTGAGGTTAACAAAACATGTCCATTTACAAGCCGATCTGGAACACACCTCGACATTTCATTTTCTTAGATTATTTCATGAAAAGGAAGCCTTCTACTTCTGCTTTCAACTGACATATGTCATGCCTTGGAACAATCTTTTATTGAATTTCTATTTGGACAGAAATCTTGGTTAATTTCTGCGACCATTCCCTAAAAGTCACCTATACGCGCATCGCATCGCCACTTATTGAACACGCTAAAGAAGTAATGCGCAATTAGGCCGGAGCAATAGGAAGGGGGGGGGGTCAAGCTCAAATTCTTCCTGTGACACACGTCGACATTTCAATTTCTTAGCTTGTTACTGGAGATGAAAGTGTAATAAAATGGAGCACGTGTCAAATTACAAAGGATAATTATCAGAGGTGAAAATGGGGCACTGCTTATACCTGAAAACGGGCACTCACCAGGGATGAAAAAAGGCACTTTGGTAAATGGGCATTTGTTGAAAGAAAAGGGGCACAGTCCGATCAGATTTTAATAGGGGCATTTATCGGAGGTAAAAGGGGGCTTTTCTTAAAAGGGGATGTGGCTCTTATTAATACAAAAAAGAGGCACGCTCGCTCGCATTTATAGATGATATTATTATGTTACTTATCAAAGGTCTGTTCAGTCCATTATGAGCAAGTGCTTATACCCACATCAGAATTGTTTTTTTCCTCTATATTAAGATGTAACTCTTCGCACTGAGACCTCACAAATCTATTTTTTTTCCTCGCTCGCAAATAGATATTCATCATAGTCATCATCATCTTTACCACCACCATCATCACTTTTACTATCAGGACATCATGATCCGATTTCCACTATCACCATCATCAACATCATCTTTACCTTCATCATCAATATTCAATCAAATATCAAACCTTTAAGTTTTTCGATTTACTATGCTTCTTATATTCTGAATTGTGGTTTTGCCTTTTTTGTTGTTCAAATAATGTCACCTTGCTTGTTTTGATGTAAAACAATATTTTCAAAAAATAATTTTGCAGATCTTTCTTCAATATTATGTATATTTAGATCAATAATGAATAAACCAATTACATTGTGTCAGGCACGTACACAGGGGGGGGGGGGGGGGTTAACCCCCTCAAATTGGTATTAGAAAAAATTAAAAAATTGTGCTGGAGGGAAAAAAAGGGTTCCTCCCAGGGGTAATAGTATATTTGTAAAGCGCTTAGAGACATTTTGTATTAAGCACTATATAAAAGTTAAATATTATTATTATTATTATTATTACCACTTTGCAGTTTGCACCCAGGTGTTAAATAATGGAGGCCTTGGTTTACATTTCAGCAAGAAAATATATATTTTAATTACGTTCTTTTCTTTTCTTGCATTGTCTAATATTATTGTACTCCCTTATCTCTCCCTGATAACCCTTTCAATACCGTTATCGATTAAAATGTTGCACTGGAAAGTGTTCCATAATATTGGAGCCTTAGGTATATCTCTCCCATGATAATATCATATGGCCCTGATATAAAATAAAGCTTTAAAATGCATGATTGGCAAAGGACACAGACTCTTATTCATCCGAGTGTTAAACAAAAATACATTAATGAGGTTTGCAATATACAGTCATCTGTCCTACAGAATGTTAGCAACCTTTTATAGAAAGATACATGTTGATGACCTTAACATGAAAGCTTTACGACACAATACCATCATTGTCATAATAGGAGATACAACTAGCCTTTCACCTCCCTCTCTGACACCCTTCCCTCTACCATTTTTGAACACCAAGTATACAACACAATATAAACCCCCTTTAGTTAGAGTTTTTAAAACATTTTAAATTGTCCTGCCTGGGCCCTTCCCCCATGATAACATTAAGGTGCTGTTCCCATACATAATAAAAGAAATAGACAAATTAGTAAAGTTTTTGTATTATCAACTATTTTATAATGTCATACTTTGCAAAGACATAGTACAATATTCATCACAACTACAAGGCACAAGTTCAGTCTTAAATCTCTCAAAAATGTCTGTACATATTCAATACCGGTAAGCATTGTAGCTACATAAATCAATTTACAAATTACGTGATTAACCATCATTTTTAAATGCTCCTGTACATCAAACAAAAATTAAAAAAAACAAAATTACACCCGTTGAAAAATTCTAACTTGCTGTTTTTAACATGCAGACTGGATACAACCTTTCTATGTCAGGCCTATGAATGTACATGTAGATATAAGATTGGTATACGATTGGCATAAAAATACCTATCATTTTCAGAATTAAATAAAGATATGTAAAATATAAAGATTGTTTCAATGTTAAATATAAAGATGAACTAAAGAACTAAAAAGATCCAAACTCCCGGTCCAAACTTGACATTACAAAAATCATTGACCCTGTATATTAATTGTCTGTTACCCGACTCGTACAGGGAATGTTCATAGCAGGGCTTCTCAAAGTGAAGAAAATAAAGGATAACACCCCTTCACGGTTAAGGCCGCCATTTTAATTTGCGAGTAAACATTGCGTCATCAATGTTTTCAAATGTGCATGTATTGTTGCTGGACTGCGCGCTCACATCATATCGACACAGTCATGCTGCATAAAATAAAAGTTACTCGACATTGGCGCCATTTTAAATTGCGAGTAAATAATTACTCGCAATTAAAAATGGCACCCAGCTATGTCGGCGCATGTAGGGGAGAGCGGGGAGTGTTCGCCCTATTTTTGATATCACTCTTCTAGAGCCGTCATTTCATACGCAGGAAGGCCATGCTTTTTCATGTATCAAGTCATAGGTAATGTCTAGCTAATATCCCACTCTCACTGGGGTCAGGCACACAGTTTTCACAAAGACGAATCATAAAGTTAATTACGACAAAAGGGCGAAATTGCCCACCCTGGGGCTGGTTCGTCCGTTTGGCGGGGTAGGTAGGCCTACGCCCTGTTAGGGAAAATAAATACAAGAAACAAAATAATATAGTGTTTTAAAACTTTAAAACATTTATTTAAAAGGAACTAGAGCCAACGAAATAATCTCTGACGAAGGATGGGAACAAATAAGCTGAACCAAGGTGTAGGCCTATACACATTTACTTGAAAATGGAAAGCTTTGCATATGAACCAAATTGAAAACACAACATACTCTATCAAGTTTCCTGATTGTGTGTATGCCTATGTAGTACCGACCAGAAATTAAAATAAAGTGGCGAAAATAAGATTGTTGCTTTTGTCTCATTGTGCTAAGTTATTTATTTATTGAAAACTGAAGTGAAAGTACTGAACGAGTGGATGACTTATGGTCAGAACAGTGTTTGCGTGTGTAAGCTGACAATCTTTTGGC
Source organism: Strongylocentrotus droebachiensis (assembly GCA_035222895.1). Classification (NCBI taxonomy): domain Eukaryota; kingdom Metazoa; phylum Echinodermata; class Echinoidea; order Camarodonta; family Strongylocentrotidae; genus Strongylocentrotus; species Strongylocentrotus droebachiensis. The sequence goes on from JAVYIG010004933.1 coordinate 97,031, forward strand.
AACTGATATTTCATGAATAATTCATTGGTGTTCAATAAAAAGCTTGCTCATTTGTGGAATTAGCGCCAATTTATTAGATATTCAGCTATGTTTTATTATCATTAATTTTAATGAGGTTAGTTTTAGAGAGGGAGGATAGGGAATATTAGAGAGCGAGCGGGAGAGGGGGAAAGGCAGGGTTAGTTTATCTTCCTAAAATTGCTGTGGGAAAAAGAGATAGAAAGGGAGAGAGAGAGAGAGAGAGAGAGATAGCGCGAGAGAGAGAGAGAAAGGGGGAGAGGGGAGAGATAGGGGGAGTAAGGGAGATGGGGGGGGGGGGGGGGATCGAACCAATGGTGGACAAGAAGAAAGAATAGAGAGAAATGCTGATCAAATAATCCACCACGGGACTGTAAAACAAGAGAAAACATTGAAATGTGTAATTTTCGAGATGTGTTATTTTCGAGATAAGAACAACGTTTTGGGGACGAAAGAAGTGAAAGGCTTAGGAATGAAGAAAAAAACTTGCCGGGGAGGAGGGTAGGTGGGAGGAAACAAAAGAGAAGAGGAGAGAGAGAGAGAGAGGGGGGGCCTGAGAGGTCGGGAGGGGATGGGGCGAGGACCAAAGACGTTTGAATATAAGAAGAGCTGGGCGAGGGAGGTCGCGCATGAGAAATGTCTTATTATTACGTAAGGAGGCACGCGTTTAAAATGCGCGTGCGCAGTAACGAAACTACTGCATATTCATCTTGCTATGATGACGTCTCAAGTGATTGCGCACGACATCGTAGTAAACCCTGTCCGGTGATTGGTTGAAAGTTATTCTTCCCAAGCAATTTACGTCATCACCAGCTCATTTGCATACAACCGCTGTGCGGCATGGAGACGAGTTAAGTTTTATCAACATACTCTGTTTATTTGCCGAACAAGATAAAGGTGCGCAGAAATTCTTCTGAATTTTCTCAACTTTTAGAGTATTTTAGACACTTCTGACGAAAAATAAAACTCAATCAGGTAAGAAAATCTATATTGATCTATTTAGCCAGTTTTAGAGAGAGAGAGAGAGAGATTGAAATGACAAGATTTAATGAAACATGCGACTTTGGAAGTCAAGTTAATACTGTGCAAAGATAACGAAAATGATAACGAGAGTTTGAGAAGAAAAAGAAGAAGAAATTTTATAATATAGAAATTATTCATGTGAAAAGGAGATGGTGAAAAGAAATAGTTAGATAGATAGAAAGATATAAAGGGACAAATACAAAAAAGATAAATATAACAAATATAATAAAATAAATGAAGACTGAATGAATAAATGGTAAGAAAAGGAAATAACGAAGTAAACAAATAGATATATGCAGGGGCGTAGACAACGGGGGGGATGAGGGGGATGCATCCCCCCCACCTCACAAGGTGGGGGGGGGGGATGGCATGTACAATCATCCCCCCAGGTTTTGGGGAATGATATTTGCTTACTTAATAAGTCATAATGATGATAATAATAGTAATAATAATAATGATAACAATTATAATATTAATAATAATAATAATTATGATGATGATAATAATAATCCTCATCATTATTGTAATTGTGTTTATTGTTATTAGCCGCATTCACACGGTGAAAGCCAATTCAGACGGTAAAAAAAAGAAAATCTTACAAGTATTTTGTGGCTTATCTTGTGGTTTGGAAACCACAAGATAACCACAAGATTAAACAGGCGCGGGTTTACGGGGGGGGGGGGGGTTAGGGGGTTTAACCCCCCCCCTTGGGCGGCCCAAAAAACAAACAAACAAAAAAAAAAGGGAAAAAAAAGAAGAAAAAAAAAAGAAAAAAGAACGCACGCTGGAGAGAAACCCTTTCAAGTGCAAATATTGTGAGAAGATATTCAACTCATCTGGTAACTTAACCAAATACATGATAACTCTGGATATAACTGTGTATTTAACTGTTACTTGATTTAAAAAGACGTTATCATGCACTGCTTTTTATGGTCTCCATTGTGTTAATAGATGGCAGGAAAACATCACTTACGGGGTTCTAATAAACACCCCCAAAAAATCGGCTCGCCGCTTCGCGGCTCGTGGACGATGCTCCGCATCGTCATTATTTTGGTCACCCCCCCCCCCTTAGCAAAAAGCTAGATCCGCCCCTGAGTCATCCCCCCCCAGGTGTACGAACCTGTCTACGCCACTGGATATATGAATAATCAAATAGATGATTAAGCAATCAATAAAAAGATGAATGATTAAATGAACAAATATAAGATAAATATACCTTATTTTCAACCTGGTAGAATGTCTGGATTTCTTCGCTTTGTCGGTGGGATGGTGAGAAACTCTTCTAACCTTCCCATTCTCAGTCGAGACATCATCAACGAAGCTAAGATTCGAACAAAGGTAAGTTTGATTTATCAAATTATTACGTTTAAACTTGTATGACTAATGTTTCTTTCACTTTGCATATTATTTTGGCAATTATTAGTGTTTAAAATGTCAAGAAAGTTTAGAAAAGTGTTATTTGTCACCAGATCAAAATGATTTTTTAATCTTCTAAGGCTCCTAAAAATAAGTCCCATTGCTTTTCAGAAAATGCATGATCAAATCATTCTCAAAACGGTTGTGAACGAATCCCTGAAATCTCGGCACGTTCCTGAGAAGGTAGAGGATGTGGATCAAGTATACAGTATCGAACATCGAATCAAGGTATCTTGAGACTCTGTTTAATTATAGTTTTAATTGAAAATAAGTCTACCATTATATACATGTAACTAATTATAACTGATTGTAACAAGAGTTATGGGGGTGGGGAATGGGAGATGGAGGTGGGATGCTTGAATGCTAAAATTCGTAAGGGATGGAGGGAGAGATAGAGGGAGAGAGAGAGAGAGGGGGGGGTGGTGTCAACAGATAAGAAGTGTGTAAAGCGTGCACATTGAGAAACGAGTTTGCACATTCTTTAGAACGTCTAAAGAGTTACAGAGTTCCATGAACAAAGATCTTTAAGATAAAAGTCATTATAATTTTGATTTCTTATTGCGGTATGGTACAGGCACTTGTTCTGGAGATGGGTGATCACCGTGCCTTAACTAATGCTGACGTCATAATGACACGCCTGGAAGGGGCGTGGCATCTTCAGCAAAAATCCCATCATTATCTGGCCAACCAATACGACACACTTGTCAACAAACTCAGGGTATGTCTCTTCTCAGTTCATCTATTATTCTCTTACTTTTATTTTTAACATTTCTTTCTTTTTAGCCTTATGCTTCTTCTTCTTCTTTTACTTTCCCCTTTGCTTCTTCTTTCACTTTCTTCTTGTCCATCCTCTTTTCTTCTGATTATCTAATGTCTACCGACTTCTTCTTTTTCAATATATTGTTTACGAGGATTACATGGAGCACGGCACAACCCCCCCCCCCCTTTTTTTTTATAAATATTATTTTGTACTTGATGCCCTTTTGTGTTTGTTCAATTCTCCAATTTTGCCTTTTATCTATGTTCATGACTTTCGTATAACATCCATTGTTATTCATTACTATCCTATATTGCTCCTCGGTTTTTACTACTGCTATCAATTTTCGCAATGATTTTCATTTCTTTTAACCATCCCAAAAAATGTCCAGACCTTCGCTCGCGAAATCAGGCTCGATACCGACATCGCCTCATCCGACGATGTCCTGATGATCATAATGAACCTTGATCAACGATGGCGCCAGATACAGAATCAACTGAGGGAGGTTACTGGAGCTCTGGTCTCAAAGAACACACGAGTCAAGGTGAGATTAGCTGTACGATTTCATAAAGGCAGAAACGAAATGATATTAGTGGGTCTGTTTGTCATTATCCTCGTAACTATTTGCTTGTTGTTAGTATCCCTGCTAACACTTGGGATCTTAAGTCTGTTCATGTGTATCATTATTATCAGCCACTTCAGAAACTAGGGCAACTAGGTTCCAAGTCGATTTCAAGGAACAATATTGTGCACCAACTTTCGAACAATAATAATTTCCCAGTGGCCTTTTCTAACCCACCGGCCTGAGGTTTCCTGACCGCACTCATTGTGGGAAATGGCACGTTTAGTGCACAGCTCCCTACATGCAAGTCAATCAAATCTCAGAGTAGATGAATAACCTAGTACATAACTTAATTTTGTGTCATTTTCAAACAGGAGCTAGCATCCTTCCTTGGTGTGAAAACGCCTGTCACCGAGTCTAGCATCTTCGATGACGTCATGGTCAGATGGACAGACCAGCAGTCAAAGTTCAATGACCTTCAGAAGGCGTTGCAGGAGAAGCAGGAGGAAAGTCGAGAGGCATCCCAAGCTTTGCAGGTGATTAAAATACAAACAAAATTACTTATTACAATTTAAAAGTACTTAGTGTCATTAATTCTTTTAGGTAAAAATTGAATTGTTTCAATTGTTTTTATTGCGGTTTTTATTGTTGTCAACATGGTGCAAAGGCATAACTATGACATTAAATGCATTACGATTGTACTGCTTGTCTGTGGCAACATGTGATGTTGATCTTTCTTTTCTTTGTTTCCGAAGTGCATTCACCAAATTATTAAGGACTGGCCCTTTGTCTTTGCTTTATAAGTTACACAATGTCTTTGCTTTATAAGTTACACAATGTCTTTGACCTAATATGCTTAATTCAGAAATGTGATATTTTTTCAAATCATGCTGTGAAAACAAAAACTATTCTGATATTTTTCAAATTTTAACTTTTTTTGTTGAAAATAATTGTCAACCAACCAGAACATCGCAAAACTGATGGGCGTGGTACGTCCTGAGAACAAGGACGCCCTCTCTGAAAGCATCGGAGGAATCTGGACCAGGAGCCAGAAGAAGTTCACTGACCTCCAGCAGGAGCTCTTCCATCAGAAGGAGCAGATCCAGCGATCTGGAGAACAGCTCCAGGTACAATGACACAACATATTTTCTTTTGGAAATTAAAAAAATAAAAAACAAACAAACACACTCACCAATAAGTCAACTTCTTTCATATGATCCATTCGTTATTTGTTTCGAAGGTTTGTCGTCTTTAAATGGTATTCACAGGTATGCCAGAGCCACATAGCACTCTTGTAATATCAGCAAATTTACAAACATTACAATCTGGATGGTTAAGAAAATCTATAGATGATATGACCAAAATTTTTGTTTTGTCTTTGACATGTTCCAGCGAAGGAAGTACCTGTAATAACTTGTAGTCTAGAAGCAAATTCAAGTGTATCAACAAATCTCACTTTCTGCGTTATCTTCATCCGAAATATAACAGTTAAAATTAATAGATAGTGCATAAATAAACAAGTAAATGAAACAAAATAAATTAGAATATATCTGGCCCGAGGTGGATTAAATTTCTAATGAATAATTCATTATATTTCTCTTGCAAACAGAACGTGGCCAGGATCTTTGGAGTGGTATCAAACTATGTAGATGGAACGAACATTCTGGATGCTATCTTAGTAAAATGGGAGGAGATGAAATCTCTCACCTCTCAACTCAGATCCTCGCTACTTGTTGAGAAAGATCAGAACAGCAAAGCCCATGAAACCTTACAGGTACAAAGTCTTCTAAAGAGATCAATAATATCAATTTTGATAATATCAAATTATGAAATGTAAAAATATGCAAATTATAATGTTTATAAAACTCTCCTTGCAATTATACACCATATCAGGTGATTGTTTAAATATTTATTCTGTTATTCATTAATTCGTTTACTCATTAATGTTTTTTTGTTATTGATATTCTTAAATAGGGCTTGGCAGATTTCATGGGTGTCGAAACGTCTGGTTGTGAGTCTACCATTGTTGGCGGTATGATGGACAGATGGACGGAGAACAGACGAGAGGTCATTGAACTTCAAAGATCCTTGAAAGAGGAGAGGGAGAAGACCCAGCAGGCTCAAGAAGCTTTCGTGGTAATTTTAATGTCAAAAATCTTAACAAACAACAAAAATATGCAACCAAATAACAGAAAGAAAAGAATTAAAGAAAAAAGGGAGCGTCCTAAATAAATATTACCTATAATTATTTACAGTCAGTTACTAATAAGTGTAACGAATGGCACCCTGTATACAATCAAGACAATAGTAAGTAGTAAAGTCAGAATCTCCTCTCCCTTACTTGCTCTCTTCAGCCCCCCATTATATCCCTCTTCCTCTCTATCTTTCTCTTTCTCTCTATCTCACTTTCTATCTCTGTGCCCCTCCCCCTTCTCTCTCTCTCTCTCTCTCTCTCTCTCTGTATGTCTCTCTTTTTCTCTCTCTCTCCCTTTACCTCTGCCTCTCCCCGTCTCTCTCTCTTTCTTTCTTTCTTTCTTTCTCACTGTCTCCCTGTCTCCGCACCCTTCTGACTTGTTTTTCCCCACTACCCTTATTTTTGACAGGATCATATCGTTCGTCCTGGTCCAGTGCTTGCCTCAGTAGTCACTCAGACCGATGACCATCAGGCCCAATCGGAAGGCCAGCTTTGTCACAAGTCAGTCCAAACAGATCGGTAAGAGAATTATTTTAATCATCTTATATACAAAACAGTAGATTAATCATTTCAAAAGTAAATTGGCTTATGATTTTCATTTCGCTTGCCTCTTGGTTATACACAAATTGATGACCCCCATCATGCCAAAAAGATAAAAATGCTTAAAACAGAACTTAGCAGGCTGTCCATGTTTGCCTGTGGTAACTATGCCTTTTTAGATCACTCTTTTGATTCAGTAGAATATTCTTGATTGTAATAAAGGTTGTGATTATTGTACTATTTTCTAATTTTCCTTTTCTAACAGAGACCCCTTGATCTTCGGTAAGGCCGAGCAGGAGCTACAGCAGATCAAAGAACAACTTTCTCTGAGCATCCCCCACCGAAGCCATAGCTTCACTTTATCTGCATCTCGCGATCTCCTTCATGTTAGTCTGTGCTACAAAAGCCTGAAGACACTCAGGGCAGCGGATGACTTCAGACCACCAAGTAGGACATCTCTGCTTCGAGGTGTTTCTGCAATCGCCAGTACGATAAGCTGTCATGAGCCACCATGCAACAGCAACATGATGGTCTCCAATATGTCCGACCTCATCCCTTGGACGGAGTCGAGATGCAGTATCGAACTTGGAAGAGGTGTCACAGGAACTGTCTACCTCTTCCGTCACGCAGTCTCGAAGATCCCCGTCGCTGCCAAGCTTGTGGAATACGCTGGAAAGTACTTCAGGAACGAGGTCAGGATTCATCAAGCAATCAGTGGCCTCCCATGGTTTCCTACCTTCTATGGAAGCTTTGACATCGAAGGTGACCAGGCAGTCCTGGCCATGGAGTTCATTGGGAGTGAGTCTGAGGATCGTAGCTACACCATCACTGACTGTCTCGAGAAGTCCATGTTGAAGACAGGACCGGATCTCACCAGATATGAGTGGTTTGATGTCCTCAATGATGTTGCAGAAGGACTGAAAGCGCTCCATACCATGGGATTCCTGTGTAATGATCTCAAAGAAGACAACGTACTGGTTGTCGAGGAGTCCGGACGCTGGCGAGCCAAGATTATCGATCTGGGATGGGCTTCGGAAATCGCCACTCCTTTTGTAATGTCTCTGGATGAAGAGCAAATTGATGTTTACCGTAGCGGCCGAGGGTGTTGCCATATTGCTCCTGAATGCGTGTTGGAAGCCAGGCCTTGCTCAACATCCAGCGATGTCTACTCCTTAGGCAGATTGCTAGCGATCGTAGGTCGCGCCATGAGGAATGATGATTTAGAGTGTTTTGGTACGCAAATCTACCTGGCTGATGAAGAACGGAGGCCAAGTGTGCAAGAAATCCTTGACGAAATACAGCCGGTATATACAGGGGAAGGAGGGGAAGATGAACCCGGGTCATCTTCTTGTTAGTTTATTCATTGGAAGGGGAACGGGGGAAGGGAAAACCATGTATAGCAGATACTGTAGCTTATTTAAATTGAATGTAGAACTTGTAGAACTGCAGAAAGAGGAGAAGGAATAGTGGATAGGGGAACTGAATCCAGAACTACGTGGTCTATAGTAGATGGATAAAGGAAAAGAAGGATGATGGAGTAGCCTATCATTCAATATGAAGAACGATTAAGATGGAAAGTTTGATAAAATCAATGAAGACTGTAGGAGGTGAAGGAGGAGCAGGAGATGATGATAGAGGATCAGGCCTAAGAACAGCTACAGGCCGAGGATTGGTAGATTAGAAGTAGAAAGACAACAGTATGGTGATTTAAATCAGGGAAAAACGATAAAACTGTACATATTATCATTTTAAAAAAAATGTATATACTCTTGTTGATTTGCCATGAACAGTCTGCTTTACAAAGTAATCACTGTGTTTTGAATTGCACCATTGTATATATTGTTATATGACTAAGCCATCTGAGTAATAGACACAGTGTAATTCGATCTTGTAGAGCGCATTTCATGACCAAAGGAAATTCCAATGCGTTTTATATTGCATATTAAATAAACAGGATAATGGTAAAATTTCAACCCTTAAAAGTCGAATTTCAACTACAAATTGAATCGACAAGTGGATGAATATTAGATGATATAAAGTCAAGGTGGAGCAAGTATAATCAAACGTGAACAAAACAATGCTACAGAATTTGGGTCACAATGCCATATTAGCAAAGGTTTGATTATATCGAATCTAGAATATTTTCTGATATCAAAATATTTTTTCCCGAAACTTGAAAGAAGAATGTAAATACTGATATATAAGATTAATAGACAGACAAATAATATATTGTGCTGTATTCCACAGGTGCAATCAATTGAATTCGCATTTGTATAGAAACATGTAAAATTCGTTATGCTGTAAATATTGTACATATTATATTAAATAAAAAGTATTTATATTTGATCAATGCTTGTTTCTGTTTGTTTTCATTCTTACGTTAAATTAAATTATGAAAGTAAGAAATGGTGACGGAGAACGAGAAAGAGAAAGAGACATGTATGTGTACTTTAATTTTGCAAAGAATTTTGTATGACATCCTTTTAAACTTGTTTGACATGAATTTTGAAATTTACTACGAACTTTGAAGTCATGATATTCCATCATAATTATGCTGTTTTGTGAGGAATGTCATTTTGGTATGTATGTGGTTGGTGGTTAATTGTGTCATTATGCAGCTCAATAGTACATATTCAAACCTATCATACGTGTGCAAGTAATACATTTTTAATCAAAATACATTGAAAGTGTGTTCTCCTCTTCTTCCTACTCTCTCCACCATAACACTTTCATTCAATATATTCGGTGTAGCCCTCCTTCCCTTAGCCTATGTTATTGATATATTTGAATAAATATATATATATATATATAAAACGAAACCTAGAATTAACGATGTTTCATCATAACTTAATCACAATTATCATTAATAAATGACTTAGATCCTCCTCTTTCATTTTGTGCAACTCATAAGATGCATATAATTTTACGCATGGGTGATTAGAAATTTGTTATTTTCCAACAAACGCATAAAAAAGTGAATTTTACTAAAAAGTGACAACAAATCTCGGAAAATTATGTCATTTCAGCAACATTTGTAAATCACCGGTATCGAATAAGAAATAAACCATTCTTTATTTTTATTTTGGGGGTAACTAGCCCCCCCCCCCCCCCCCCCCAAACCAGTAAGCTAGTGGGCCCCTCCCCAGATTTACACCCTGTTGGCGGGAGAAAAAAAAATCGCAAATGATCTTCCCTACCATTCTTTTTTCTTTTTTCTTTCCCTTTCTCTCATCTTTCCCTTCCTTCCTTCTCTCTCTTTTAGGTTTGCTGGGGGGGGGGGGGGAGAGGTAAGGACCTTTCGCCCCCCTCCCCGGATCCAAGCGTTGTTGGCGGGATTAATTGCAACTGATCTCCCCTTCTTTCACATTTTTTCTTCTTCTTCCCGTTTTGTGTTCCACTTAAGCCAAGTCTCCTCTTTCCCTTCCCTTTATTTTTACCCTTAATTTTGGCGGGGGCGGGGAGAGGCAAGGGCTTTTTGTCCCCCCTCCCCCCCCCCCCGATTCACAACTTTTTGGCAGGTTGCAACTGATATCCCCCTTCTTTTCTTTTTCCTCTTTTCCCCCTTCCCTTTATCTCCTATTTTCTTTCCCTTTCCTTCCATATTTTGTTAATTAGGGGGGGGGGGGGGGCAGCCAACAGCTTGGAAGGCAAGGCCTTTTGTTCGGCTTTTATGATAATGTCTAACATTTATTAAGTCTGATTGATAAATATTGCATGTTAACTTCTTTAAATCACCGATTTGAATCAAATGTTAGTATACACAACGTCTTGGTATATGAACATTTCACCCAGTTCAAAAGTTATGTGTTGTGTCAACTGTGCACGTTACAATAATTTCCCAAATTTAAACTCTGAACCATTCGCAAATATTTCATGCACTCAAAGTTTCTGGTTATACAGCATTTGATTTGGAAAGTTGTACCTCTCTCTCTCTCTCTCTGCTTCAAATTCATGTGAAATGCTTTATCATTGCATAAAATGATATATTTTTACACTTATTCTGAACTTGATGTTAAAGAAAGAGAACATCCATTAGTAGGTAAATGATGTACATGAAAATTTAAATAAAAACTACATAAAAACATTCATTATGAGATGTTTTTCATTTTTATTCAAAGTATATGTATCACTTTCTTATTTGGTTTTAATAACAAAAGTGCGCTGAAAGCATCAAAATATACATGTATAATATATTGCATATGGATTTCTTTAAGAATCTGTATACTTACCGGTACTACAACTTGTTAAAGTACAATTGTTCATAGAATTTAATTCCCTTTAATACTACACAATTTCTTTAATTTTGCATCAATCCATCTGCTAATTCTAGCAAAAATAAAGATAAAAATTATCTGATCATATAAAGTAATAAAGAAATTGTATTCCTTTAGAATAGTTCTATAAATTAAAAATCTTCTTTATAAGGTCTGCAATCAAATAGCATTTTGGTAGGCAGTTTTCACATCATATGCAAAGAAGACAATACATGAATTACACCTATTTTTAGCTAATGAACATAAAATTAATCAACATCAATACACTTGATATTCATTCTGATCTGGGCCCTGTAGCACATAGGTTTGCAATCAATTGACAAATGACAATGGCCAATCAAGGTCCTCATTGCATGCACATATTGTGAAAAAAGGCTGGCCATTGACCAATCAGATTTGTTGTTTTAAATGTGCAATGGATTATCAGATATAGATATATTTTGATGTAACCAGTAGCAAGTGCATTGGACCTTGTTAGTATTAAGTAAGTTAGTAACACCCTAACCATAAAAAAATAACAATACAATTAAAAAAAATGAACTAAAACTTTTCATTTTATGGCAGTATTACCCTGATATAAAGAAGGTGCTTTAAAATAACAAATTTTGTTAACATTGCCTTCTATTTCAATAGCCATTGATTTAGTTAAAGAAAGTTAGTTTTTCTTTTAAATATTAAAATAAACTAAAAATCAACATTGAGAAGCAGGTTGTCTCTAAGTAGAAGGCAAACAGAGATAATGTACAAGTCAGCTTATAGCTATATCATTGTTAGTACTGATCATGTAACATGATTTATAAAAGAAAATACACCTTTTGTTGTGTTTTCTTAGAATACACAGTCATATAACATCCATATTTGGGGCCTGATTCGCCAATCAGGAGTGAAGAATGAATGAAATGATTGGTAATATCAGATGCATTACAACAAACTTACAAGCATTATTTAAAAAAAATGGAAATATGTTCCTATTTCAAATGATGTACATAATACAATGTTAGGGTGAATTAAATTTCTCAATGATTTGTCAGTTGGAAAAGAAGAAAAAAGTGATTTAAAGCTGAAAAGTAGAAAGGGAAACATTCATGTAGCACCTCACTACCTCTACTCAATGTTTAACTTTATAAGGGCTAAAGGAATGTTTCCACTTGCCAAACTAAAACTTTCCAGAAATAAAACATCAATTTGATGGCATTTACTTCATTTTTTTTCAAACTGCCTCCTACATGCCATTTCTTCCTTTAACAAATTACAAGGGAGCTAGGCTAACGTCATACGCCTTTTGTTGCACCAGAAATATCAACTTTAAACTTTCAAGTTTGCGAGTGAGCAAAGCAAGTTGGCGCTACTGTAGTTTCGTATCCATTTTTTTAGCAGTTTCATATCCATTCTTAGCAAAGGAATTTTAGCCCAATTTTTTCCTAATTTAAATCATAATCATATATTGCATTTACCACCTGAATTTGGATCACATCCGACATCGGAAAGCCTCCGTTTAGGGCTTCGATGTCGACGTCGTCGCTCAGTACCGTCTCCGCGCTATAGCTTTGCAACTCAAACTGAAGCTATCAGTCTAAAATTATGCAAGCTTCTCGTATAATTTATGGTATCGTGCATGTGCGTAATACCATAAAGCATACGCGAAGTTAGTAAAAAATTGGGCTAAAATTCCTTTGCTAAGAATCGATATTAAACTGGTAAAAAAACTGCTTAAAAAAATGGATACGAAACTACACTAGCGCCAGCAAGTTAGCACAAATTTAAACTTGATTCAGAGGCCAATGGGTGACCTATACATTTCTAAATATCTAACGCTAAACATATATTAAATAGAACATTTTTTTTTGTAAACATGATTACAAAAATAAAAAATTTGTTCAATTTCTGAAATTTCCTGGAATTGTTTCATTTAATGAAATTTCCTGGAATTGTTTCATTTAATGAAATTGAAATGAAAGTGAATAAAAATGAAAGTGAAAACACTGGCTAAAGTACCCTGACTACAATCAACCTGCATCAACTGAGTTGCTTTCACTTTCATTGTTTACCAATAACTTCAGCGGTCTGTAGCACTATCCCAGACCTTGGGTGCTTAATGACGGAACTACTTTTTCAGTAAGAAGCCTTTAGCTCTGCTGCTGCTGGTTGGTCTATAAACCAGTGTACTGTCCCATTTGATAGCTTTACCCTTGAAGCCGGCAGGGGAGGGTCTTCGTTCCCTTCAAGTACCCTCTGGAATTTACAAAAGAAAACAAGAAATATTGATTCGGGTATATTGTAGGTTAAATATCCAATCTAATCCAATCCACAGTGTATTGTATATAGTGCCTTTTCCTTGCAGTTACAAAGTGCTACACAATTTGCTCCACCACATAGCACAAAGACTGCTTAATCAATGACAATAACAATTCAAAAACATCAGTTGATGCCTCTGGATATACATTTGTCATTTTTCAACTGAAATGCAGATCAGTTAGCCCTTTTTCATCGTGTATTTCTAACTGCTACTCATGCAGTTACAACTCTTAGAGATTTTTCATGAATATTGGTGTATGCGCTACAGGGGGCACATGCTCCTCCAATCAGATGGTGAAAAAAGAGGAAAATAAGAAAACAGAAAGATAGAATGGGAATAAAGGGAAAGGGGATGAACAATTCTTTTGCCTTCCTCTCTAGCATTTCATCAATTTAAAATTTCCAGAGCTGAAATAATAGGAAACTATGGTTGAGAAGGAACTTCATATCTTGATTTATTCTTCTCTTTTATTTACACATACCAAACATAATTTTGAGAAGCATAATGTGCAAAAATGTCAGGAATTGAGTGCACATCAATTTGTAATATTGCATAACTACAACCATACCTATTTGAAAAAGAATCAGCTCTATATATCTCTCTATAGTCTTACCTGAAGCGTAGCGGCCTTGCCGGCCCCGGCAGATGCATACAAGGCACTCCTGGCTGCATTGATGACTGGATAGGTGAAGGTGACACGACAAGGTGGGGGCTTGGGAGAATCTGAGATGGGGGCAACCACTAATGATGTCTCCTGATTAAAAGAAAAAATAGAACAGAATGATATCAGAAGGGGATAGAAGAAATAAGATGGCACATAAGCAATGGCGATTGGCATTTGTTGCAACTCAAATGTCCTGCTACTGCTAGTAATTACTATTACATCATTTTGTTATTGTATATAGTGCACAACATCTCTATACTCTCCCAGTGTGTATGTATGACAATGTACCTTAGCTTTAGCTCTCAGCAGTAATGGCTCACAGCCTCACACCGAGCACTGCACTTTTAAGGAATACTGGTAGGTAACCCTACCTCTCTACCAGGTATCCATTTTACACCTGGGTCCAGAGAGACTGCTGTGGATAAAATGCCTAAATTGTCTAAGAAGTAAGGACAAATGCACTGGTTCCCTAAATATCATTTTATATGACTCCTCATTAATGTGGATATATAAAATTGTGTTTTTTCTATTCATTAGTCATTTGGAAAACAAAACAATGAAACCCACGCATTAGTGATATAATATACTACACCTGGTTAAGTCTCGTTCATTATACGATGTGACTTAGCCTGCATGCAGTGCATATTCACTAATGCACTTGCAAGCATGTTATTTGAATACTACATACCTCAAGAAGCTTGTGACCTGGAAAGAGTGAACAGGTATGTCCATCTGGGCCCATGCCTAACACAAGAAGATCAAACACAGGCCACTGGGACCCTTCTGCTGCAGGCACTTTCTTGACTACCTCTGCATAGTCCTTGGCTGCTTCCTCCACCGGAAGATTGGGTTTGATTCCATACAGCTGACTTTCAGGGAGGCTAGTCTTTCCAATCAACTTCTCCTGTATGTTAGAAAGTACAGAAATGGTGGACCAGTTGTAATGTAAAGATCATTGGCATTGCTCCACATGACGAAGGTCAATAAGAAACAAAAACAGGATGGAGAAGAAAAGGAAATGACCACTGAACAATTTGCAACCAAATTACAAGTTCTTCTCTCATCTTAAAGCTCTTGGGGGAGGGGGAGGAGGTGTGCTGAGGGAGCCTCTCCCCATAAAACAAATGTACACTTTTTTCTAGAGCCTAAGGCCAAATTACCTTTCAACAGAATTCCCATTGGCTTTGATCCTTGAAAGTGTCCAATGGGTGGGGGGGGGGGGGAGGGGGCTGCAGCCCTTCCTGTGAATATACATGTATTCTAGACTTATATTGTACTACTAATTTTACAAGAAGAAGATATATCTACAATAGATCTAGGAAATCTCTTCTCTTCTATACCCCCCCCCCCCCTTCTCTAACTCTCTCTCTCTCTCTCACACAGACACAGACACACACATGGGCGTGGGTCATGTACGGTTATTTGCCCCGTTGGTGGGTTGGGGAAGCCGCTAGCCGGGAGGTACTGTAAGGCCTTAGTTTAGGTGCCAAAACATGGGTCGGTCGGTTGGAAATCTTTTTTTTTTTAAAACTGTTAAAAACTTTTTTCTTACCTGTACTCCCTCTTTGGGCTGATATTTTTCAGTTTTGAATGCTTCAATACATTTTTTAAATAAAAAACAGTAGGGTCTACCGGTACAACAAAAAAAAAAACTTTTTTAAAAAGTCGACCGTAGATTTAAAGATTTTGGGGTTGGTCGCAAAGGGCAATACAACATTTTTTTTAAATAGGTGTAATTAAAGTGTATTTGGCCATGGGCTGCCCCCCCCCCCCACCCCCCCCCCCCCCTCCCCCCCCCCCCCCCCTCCCCCCCCCCCCCCCCCACCCCTTGCCTTGGCCTTGCATGGTCTTAATGCTTGGGGACACTTAATTGCTTGGGTCTAGTGTTTAGGCTTAGCCTTGGCCATGCGATAACCCTTCTTACCTTGTATATTTTGTAAGTGCTATCTGCATGGTCAAATGAAACGAGTCGCTCATCGCAGAAATAAATGTGCCATTTATCCCACTGCAGGTCACTAATTTCAGGGAGTCCGTCACCCAAGAACTTGGCCACACTTCCTCCCGAAACTCCCAGGTAGAAAGCCCCTCGAGATGCGATGGCACTGCGGCTGCTTTCTGCTACAAAAGAACAAACCGCTGCAGGAATTTCCACTGTGGGCAAAATATGCATCTTTTTGCAATCCATTTTTGACTGATGCTATCTTTACGGCGTACTGCACGGAAAATCAATTAAAAGTTGATAACAAGACGCGAGAATGATAAAGAATCCTGAATTTAGAAACTTCTACTCAATTTGCTGACACTACATGTACTGGCCAGGATCTTTTCCTGGTATGGTACTGTACACTTTTTTTAAAGGGGTGCCGTTCAAATGTCGTTAATTTTGTTTGGAGGGACAAAAAGGAAGGTAAAATTCACTGTAGTTTTATTTTACAGACCTTTTAATTAGAAGCATCATACGATCTGCTCTAACATTACATTTTATGTTAAAATGTAAATTTCATTCATCTCTAATAAGTAAAAATCATCTTTTTAATACAATTTGTCGAATTTCGTATGATATTTTTTCATTTAGTCTATTGCTTTATTGTTTTAAATAATTTATAAATCAATAAAGGTTTTACATTGCAGACAAGTCTGATTAATCATTGAGCTGCCATAACAACATTATGCGAAACCCAATAAATTCATCCGCGACATTCCTATTTTTACAAAAAACTAGTTAATTATCTTTAAATGACCTTGTTTTCAGGTAATTGTTCATAATCTTAAAATGATCTTTAAACACTATTCACCTAATATAAAGAATACATGAGGCTAACTTTTATTGTTATTTTATTACTCGTGCATAGTGTGTAGTTGTGTACTTCTCTTCTGAAATTCAGTAAAGTGTTTGTTCGTGTGTAATAGCAATGGAGATCTTTTTATTTAGGAGGCAGAGCGAGTTTTTCGATAATTGATTAGAAAATGGAGGTTGAATAGTAATTATCGTCAGTGATGATTGATGACATGATTGGGAGGTGAATATAGCAAACGGAAAACTATGGTCCTAAATTATATGTATTTTTGTGAATGAATGTGCTGCTAGCTGCTAGACATGAGTGAGACTGAATAAAATTCGATTCTGATAATGAGGCTGAGCTGAGCTGAGTGAGTGAAGCTGAGGCTGAGGCACTTGCAGTGCAGTGCATGCAGTGCAGTGTTGAACAACCAGGTTGAGTCTTGAGATGTTGATTATAATCTAGCCTTACCACAACGGTTTGCTTCCCATGCCCAGTGTACAGAGTTTAACACTTCTGCATTGAGCTACACTGCATGCGCAAAATCCATATTGGCGATGCAAAAAATGGATTCTGCAATGATTTTCTCGATGCAATTTAGTTTTCACATCATGATGACATTGACTTTGTAATTGTACAGAGACTTTGTAATTGTACAGAGACTTTCACGTTGTGAGTGATAAATCCTCGGAAAGATGGACAACCCATAAAAGTAGATGGTGAACTGGGGGTATTTTATTACACAGAATCTGTTTTTTCGCATTTCCAGCGTGTGGATCGGGAACCCTACACCCAAAGAGCGCCAAAGACAAAAACGTCTGCAAAAATGCGGACGATCCTTATTTTCTTAGGACGCGATTTGTCCGCGTAGTCTATACTTGGATATCCTTGTTTATGCGGACGATCTTCAGTTTTTGGACCAGCCCCCCTAGGCCTACTGTTGATTGCAATTAGACTCTAGTTTGGAAATATAGTATACTGGGGCCCGTTCCTAGAAACCGTCATAAGTCTAACTTCTTGACTAAATCAGAGTTAGTGAGCAACTTGTCCGCTACGTGTTTCATCAAGCCCTCTTTGCCAAGATCAACGACAACATCCTGACTAAGGAGTTATGACACCTCTGACACCGTCGTATCTCTGTCATAACTATTTAGTCGATGGGCAGCGCCATCACATGTCATTTATTGGGTAGACTATAGCTGGCCAAAAAGGACAATAAATCCTCCAACTATGCTGTTTCTACACATTCACTTAAACCGTGGGTTATCGTTTTTTGTATTTGATAATCTTATGAAAATATGCCATGTTTGTATTTAAGGATTTCCCACTTAAAAAAACTGATTATACGCCTTTATTTCCACATTGTAACCTCGTCGAAGGGATATGTATTTTGCCACGGCAGGCAAGCCATAGTTTGAAGTGTATTCTTTATTTTTCAGACCCATATTGCCTTCGAGATAAATTCTATCTTCAAATGTGTAAAATTAATAGTTTAAAACATGTGTTTTAACGTTTGGAATGTTGAAGTTTTGTCATTTGATTATTCAACTGACACCTAAAACATTGGACACAAATTTCATTACATCGTATTTTTCTAAGAATAATATATTGGTGTGTTTTTATAAACTATCAAATGAAAATATCCGGGGGGTACCCTTCTCAAGAACATAACTGATTCACCGGTCATGTCATGAAATACTCACAATTATATTTTACAAGTACTTCTTTTGTATAATCTACACAAATTTTGAAGTATATTGCATCTCTTATTTCTTGGTATCATTTTCAATCTTTGTTATTACTAATTCATTTAAATAATTGCATTTTTCCTAATATTAATTTTGTAATAATCCGGTGGTATTGCGACTAAGGCTAAATCTCGGCTCCTCTTCTCGGCGATAGTATCGATCTCACGAGATACTAGCTAGTAAGCTCTTCGTGAAACGGTTTAGGAAGATCAGAGACATCTCCGTAGTTGGCGGATAAAGTTATGACTGTCTTGTCGTTGGTTTCTAGGAACGAGCCCCAGGGCGTCTTCTCTCAAAACCGTCATAAGTACAAGTTCACCGACATCCCTTTGAAATGCGTGTAGTTCAAAACACTTTTCAATGGGATGTCGGTGAACTTGTACTTATGACGGTTTCATGAAACGCTGCCCTGTATTCTAAGTTAGTAAGTAAGGGCAAGGTGCACTCAAGTCATGGACTCATGGAGTTTGCTGAATTTAGCGAAATCCCAGCCTTGGGCCGTGCACCTCTATTACACAAATCCCTATTTTCATAAAGTGGGTATCAAAATTGCAAAAGTGAAAACCGTAGGCTATTTTCATGTATACTATACTGCATGTATTTTTGTTTCCACGTTTGTGCAGACAAGTCGGTTAAATATCATAATACATTGTATCATTCAAATGTACATCAACTATATTATGAATAGCAAATGTTCTCGGTAGCAAGTTACATTTGCATTTACATTTGTTAAGTGTCCCGACACTCCCCCCAATCTGAGCAAAATTAAGATCTATAATGTTTCGGATGAACTCTGTTTTTTCTTTATCTTTCTTTCTTTCTTTTTCTTCATTCTCTTCTTGACATTTGTCTGGCTTCTTCATTACCAACAGGAACAGGAATATTTAAATGATGAAATCCAAAGGCAAAAAAGATGCAAAAGCAGCCGCAGATGGATCAGGAGTTCCCAATGGTACTACTAAGGATAAAGGTGCCAGTGGAGATGGAAAGCCGGTGCCCCTAACCCCGTACCGACGATCACCCCGAAGAAACGGCTGGAGCTGCCCTCTTCATGTTCTTCAAATTGTAGCCTGGTTCTTTCTCCTGGTTTTCAACGTCTTCTACTTTGGTGTCATGGTTCCAGTACTTCCCTATGAATGGCAGCCAGCTGGTTATATTGTATCCTTTGCAGAGAATGAGACCTTGTTGGCCATCCAATGAGATGTGCAAACTGTATCAATACATGTAGATACATTTCACATAATTTGTGTCATTGTAGTATTGAGCAATGAAAAATGGGGAAACCAAGCCTGTCAGGCATTGGTGTTTCTGCTGTAGAGATAGTTGTGTTCAACGTTTTCCCATTTTTAGAGATATTTTAGAGAGTCTGTGTGAGGCTTTTTTTGCTCCGTCTAAATTCATGTTATTCTCATAACAGCAAAGTCAAATTAAAAAAGTTGTTGTCAATCTTTCATGCATACATTTTTTTCTGTATGTTCCACTTTCACTGACTATGGTAGTGACTTCACCACTCAAGTACAAAGTTCACCAATGGCATCAAATGCACAGGTTAAAGAATTGTTTGACAAGGATTTCTTCATAGGGTTTTATTTTGTACCCGACCGCATGTGGGTTAGACGCAGAAGCGTGATCATTCTATACTGTGCTTTCCTCAGGCTGATTAGGAATGTCCTACATCAAAGATTTACCATAGCCTTACAAATTTCAGTATCTTTCCTTGACCAGTTTCTTCCATTTGAAACCAGATTGTGGGCATTTTTGTGTTGTGTCATGTGATCTCCCATGTGACCTGTCTCACAATCAACCCCGCTGACCCCAACACATTAAAACAGAGGGAAGAGAGAGAGATGCCAGTGTTCAACCGCCAGCTGCATGCACATGTTATAGAGAACAACCACTGTTATCTGTGTGAAGTTAATGTGTAAGTGTGTAGCGTTTCATGTGTTGGGGAAAAGTACAGGCAAAAGGGTATTGATGAATTATGTTCATCACAGATATACCTTTTGTAAAAAGATTGAAATTACATAAAAAAGCAATAACAAGTTGAGAAGATGGAAATGGCAAGAACACCTATACATAGGCAATACTATCATGCTTCGAAGCCTTCATGCTGCAATCATGTTTCATGTACATGTACATGTATGATATTACCTATTTGCAAAGGAGATACAAGTACCTAGTATTATGAGCGTATATCGTTGGTCAGGTGTTTTGAATGTATTGTTGGGGGTTAAATATGTGATGTTGATGCCTTTTTTTTGCTTAAGAAGTAATTATCTGTTTTGTGTTGTTGCTAGAATGTACAGTATGATTGATTAAGTTGATTTTCTTTCTTTTTCCCCCCTATTTCAGAGATAAATCATCAAAACATTGCAGTGCGTGTAACAAATGTGTCATTGGATTTGACCACCATTGCAAGTGGCTGAATAGCTGCATAGGTTCTAGGAATTATAGGTAAGATACCTAAGAATCTACAGAAATCAATCTGAGTTTTGTCATTTTCTTTTCATTAACCCTATTTTAACTGGGCTATTTCAGACGAGGTTTTTACTGGGGTGGGGGGGGGGTCAATTTGACCCCCCTCTAAGATCTCGGTTGTTTCACTGCCGATTGTCGCGAAAAATTTGCATACATGTTAACTCTTATCCTGCCATGAGACTGCTAGCGCGCTATTGTTATAGTGCCGTGTGCATGCGAGCGAGCCACCGTTACGCTGCTTCGTTCACGCTAGCGCGCATATGTAATAACAGTTATTGTTCATGCCCATTGCACCGTGCTGAGTGCTTTTCAGCGCTATTGAAAGTACCATCGCGTGCATCAGATTATCGGCTTTGGATTACTCGTCTTTGTATACAACAGTCAGATTGGATTTTCTCGAGTAATTCAGCGATTTGTTTTTTGTAA
The DNA here is from genome assembly GCA_035222895.1 of Strongylocentrotus droebachiensis. NCBI lineage: Eukaryota > Metazoa > Echinodermata > Echinoidea > Camarodonta > Strongylocentrotidae > Strongylocentrotus > Strongylocentrotus droebachiensis. Next base: position 118,207 of record JAVYIG010004933.1, read on the forward strand.
AGGTTTAAATAACACGCACTTGAACCAACTTTAAAATTAACTTGGCAAACAGGAGATTAGCACTGTGGCACTGGGTGCATTGTATGGGTGGCAGCTTAAGAGTTAAGTGAAGTGTATAGAATACTATGGTAATTTCAATTTTTTGAAAAATTCACTCATTTGCATATTTATGGTCATTTATGCAAATAAGGTCATAAAATTCACATTTTTGCCCATAAATCATACATTATTCATATTTAAGCATTCTTTTTCACTACATATATTTGTTAGACCATTTGGAATAATAATACAACACACAAAATTGGAAGAGCCAGGTTATTCCTTATGTTATCTCTTGTTTTGATAATTTCTTATGTATTTCATTGTTTTTTTAACTTATGTATTTTATTGTTTTTGTTGTTTTTGTTGTTATATTTCATTTATAACTATAATTCAAATATTTTGACCCCAAAACAAACACCTAAACTTTAAACAAGACTAAATAACCAATGATTTATCTCTTTTTAGGAAAAATGACATTTCCATATGTTTTTTACACAAATCACAAAAATGAGCGATTTTCGGGCTGACATGCGAAGACAAAAGGTCACGTGACTTTATAACTATACGTCCAATTTTTGAAAAAATCGTTTTAAAAGATGTGTAAGACTCAACAAAAAAAAGTCATGAAAGGAAAATTCTATATCTGCCGCGGTTTCGGAGAAGTCGCGAAATTTCTACAGGGGGGGGGGTCAAATTGACCCCCCCCCCCAGTTAACGTAGGGTTAAAGTGCATAGTGTTTTCTAAATATATATATATATATATATATATAAATGAACATTTTCTTTAAATTTCTTCTCTGTTCATATTTTCACTTTTTATTGAATCAGGATTCTACTTCAAAAACTTAATTAGGTCATATTGATTACCAAGAAATCACTACCAACATGTACCGGTATGTATTCATTGCAGATGTGTATTAAATTTTATACTTTTACAAATAATAAATGACTTTCTGGTTTTCAACAGGCAGTGGTTTTCTGCACAATGATTAAATATTCGTTCTTTGCAATGACATAGATTTTCTCCCTTTGTTTTTCATGTAGATTGTTTATAGGCTGTTTGGTGACAGCATTCGCCTGTTGTCTGTTAGTATGTATGGTCGCATTGTATGTAGCCATCATATATCAGGTCAACCCAGTGCTGCTGCACCCAAATGAATTAAAAGGTTAGTACATTTGATATTGTTATTTCATTTGTCAAATGAAGCAATAAAATATTTATGATCATGACAGGTGATTCCAACTTATAGTAGTATCTTTGTCATTCAGTTATAAAACTCTTACATGGTCATGTCAAAGAAATTTTGCTTCTCTAAAATTTTGATAAATATTCCTGTCCAAAGCTTAAAGGTAAAGACCAGTTATGGTCATGCGATTGCATTGTGAAAGAAACGTTGTGGAATCGATCAGAAAAGGTTGATCATCTAGCATTTAAGTATCGGTGTGTACTGCAAGGTTCTGGAATCATCAAAATGATAAGAAATTTGGCCCAGTCTTCGTAAAGTTACAAGCACTGTACACAGAAAGATGTATATGGGACTACACGCACACGTGCGTGACACGTGCGTTTATCTCTCACAGACCATGTAGATAAACTAATTTACCAAATATATCAATTACTAGGCGGTTTCCTGGCAAAAAAATTATCATCATGTATTAGTCAAAACATATTCTTTCACATGAGTGGTAATGGTAAATGGTAATAAGAGCTTCCATTTCATTTTTTGAAATTGGGGCGTTTCCAATACTGGTCTTTACCTTTAATATATTTAGGCTATTGTGCGTGAAACTGCCATTAAAACCTCAATCTATTTTTCTTATCAAATTTTAGTATACTAAGTTTGTTCTCTACATATTGCTGATGTAAAATTTATAAGAATGCTGAACCAAACCACCATACATGTTTTTGTAGACATTGCAAGAGTAATAAAGTAGCCTTGCAAACCGGGTTTTCATTATCTAAAATTTCTTGGAATCTGTCTCCCTATAGAATAAAAAGTTAATACATTTTACCTTGAAAATGGGAAATTAGTTTTTCAATGTTATTAAAAAAAGAACATTCACCATCGTGATTTGTCTTTGATAATGAATACATTTTCAATTTTCCTTGTTGCAGCTTACAGAGATGGGGAACCTTTTTCATGCCAAACATCCACAGCAACACCCGACACGACTGCAGCCAATGAGTCTGTCACCTCTCAAGCAACTCCTGTCTGCGACTTCCACCAGAATCTCAAGATCTTTGTACCAGTGTCGGGGCAAGCCTTCTTCGCTGTTATGATTGTTCTTGCGATCCTACTCTTAATCAGTCTCATTCTTCTAGGGCATCTCCTGGGCTTCCATTTGTATCTCAGTAAGTATAAGAATCCGAAATTAGATAGTGATAAGTGAACTGATTGATCTTCTGGAAATACTTCTGACTTTTTTCCTTTTTTTCAACATGAATACATCTATTTGTTTTTTTTCATTGAATACGGTAGATGTAGAATCTGCAGATACATTTGGAAAGTAATTCTTCATTAGATTCATTGTCCAGCTTAATATGTGTTTCTAACTTTCTAATGCTCAAGATTCAGAAGGAGAAACATAAAGGTTAAAGGGATTAAGTTTGTTTCCTCCCAGGCGCACTTGACGGCTCTTATATCGTAGGTTCTAAATGAAATGCAACTCAAAATAGAGACACAGAAAAGGGTGTGGTTGCTGTGACGGTTTAATCAAGACTCTCTGATCCAATGCACAGTGTATGCAAACATGAACTCCACCAAATGAACAGGGTATCAAGGAATGTGAACATGTGGTAGTGGCATTAGGGCTATGGGCAAACACAATAGCAATGACATGTGAACATAAAGCATGCAAGCCATGCATAACAATCAAACATGGGCAGGGACTTGACTTGATTACGATTACATTAAATGAGAGTGAAGTTACACAATGTCTTTTTTTTTTTTAGGGCGAAAAAGAGGGGTGCGTTTAATACACGAGGGCGGTTTATACACCGTTAATTACAGTACATCATGATAATGCTTAGCAACTTAACTACAATCTAATATGATCACTTTTAATGAATGACCATCGTTTAAAGAAAAACTAGCAACTTTTGATGTTTTCTGAGATCATGCACATGTAGAACGTAACATTATTAATTCTTTCATAATTGATATACTTCATAAATAACAATATCATTAATAATTCTGTTAATATTCAATATGCAACTGACTTTTTTGCTCTCATTTTGTGGTTGCCTACCTACATACAGTGTCTCAAGGCCTGGGTACTTATGACTACATCATGAAGCAGCGGGCTGAAGAGGAGGAGGAGGAGGAGGAGGAATCCTCTAGACCTGAACCTCCAGCAAGGGAAGGCAAAGGATGTTGCTCACACAAAAGGGTAAGATCAGATCCATTTGTTTTGTTTCAATAATTTTAAACGCAAATAAGTCAAATTATATAAAATACACACAAGTTTGGGGAAAGTGGATGTGTTTGAATTTGACAAAAGATTTTCTCAGTTTTGGATTATCCATGTTCTTGTATATATATATATATATATATTATTTGTTTTGTAATCAATGGATGTGTTCTAGTGGTTCAAAAATTCCTGCTTACATATTTACTTTTTGGTCAGAAATAAGGATGTATTTCACCCATATGTTCCCAAGTGTTTTCAGCTACCGGTATGCATTTATTCATATTGAATAGAGATCATTATTGAATTGTTTGAGCCTAAACAAAATGAATCGACAAGGGCTCATGAATGTGTATTTTAGTAATCAGATTCTGTTCTTTCTTGGTGACCCTTATGTATAAATTCACTTATAAATGAGATTTGAGTAACTCAGCACCAAAATATTGTACACTTCCCATGCTTAATTGTGGATGAAATATCTCTGTTAATTTTTTAGGAATAGGGTACAAAATGAAAACATAAAAAGATCACAACACTCACTTTAATAGTAACATACTCCACTTTTCTTGTATTAACTTATCTCACCTCTTTCCACATTACATAAATTATTAGTTAGTATCATAGTGTGAACATTTTCTTTTTTCTTTTCTAGACCGGTAGAGTTGCACCAACTGAAGGAGGCAATGAAGATATAGAAATGCGAAATACAAGGAGGTAAGATTACTATCAACAATTTTTCCTTAGTCCTTGTTTACCTCACAGAACTGTACTTGTGTTTGTTGGTAGCATGACTTAAATAGTAGATCTTTGACTTTCTTTTTTCTTGAAAGGCCTGCTGAGTTGCATGTATATGTGATCATGGTTTGGTCATAATGATGCAAGCACTGAATAATATCCATGTGCGATTCGGCAAGTTGTAATGGCAGATGTAATATCATGAGTCTCATCATCTGTCATACCATCTGTCCATATGTCTACCTAACTTACTGCTAGCATTTTATGAATATGAATACCTATATATATCTGAACATATCATCCATATTCTTTTCCTAATCTCATCCATAGTCTGATAAGTCATTCCCTGCTTGCAAATTTCGTCATCACTTTTTTTTTAGATAACAGACAATTCTCTCTTTTTTTTATTTTTTATTTATTTTTTTATTTTTTTTAAAACCCATTCACACACACAAACTTTATACTGTGAGCAGCCTATCATGGTTGCAATTTATGACTACATTGCAGAGCTGAGCAGAATGAAAATATTAATAACTTGCACCAGATAGTACCATGCACAATCTCAACTCAAACTGAATTTACAAAGCATTTCAGTGTTATTGGTCCCTCTATAAAACGATGCTTTTAATTGCATGCTTGTTTTATGGTACCAGTATAGTTGTATAAGCAAAAATGTGTTATTTTAATCACATTTTAAATCATTTGTATGTGTGCACATGTGTATTTTCTATGCACGCTTTACTCTATGTTTAATTGTTCTGAAAAGTTTTAATTGTGGCAAGTTTGTAAGTTTCTTTTATTATAAAGAATTATATTTTCTTTCTGTTCTTATACTCTACACTTTTCTTCTACCACTTTTCACTATCTATTCTATTTTCTGCACGTCTTGCACTGTTTCTTTCATGTTTTTCAGCACTGCTAGCACCAATTATTGTGTTACTAACGAGAACCAATCTTCAGATCAGCCTAACACTAGCCCTGGTAGTAGGGCTCCAACCAACTAATTCATATCCCTCCAATCATCTGTCAATCAACTGTATATAAATAGGTACAGACTTGAAGTTTCTTTCTCTTTCTGTTCACGTTGGCCTAATGTTCTTACCATACTTTTTTTAAAATGAAGAAACCTTTCAATGCAAATTTACAGTCATTTTTACATGTAGAGGTGGTGTGTCAGTTTGTTGATCAAAGTATTTAGAAAAATGCTTTTTAATAGTGTCATTATGCTTATCGCCTCAATTTTTGTCTCGCCTGCTTAGCAAAAAAGCGAGACATAGGCGCCGCTTTTCCGGCGACGGCGGCGTCAACATCAAAAACTTAACCCTTAGGTTAAGTTTTTGAATTTTTGATATAATTTTGAAAGTATAAGTCCTTAGTCAATGAAACTTGGACTATAGGGTTATCAAGTATCCCTAATCATGTGAGTTGAATTTCAGGTCACAAAGTCAAGGTCAAAGTTCATTTCAGGTCAACAGACTTAGACTATGTTGTGGCATCATTATTGAAAACTTAACCTAAGGTTAAGTTTTTGAATTTTTGATATAATTTTGAAAGTATAAGTCCTTAGTCAATGAAACTTGGACTATAGGGTTATCAAGTGTCCCTAATCATGTGAGTTGAATTTCAGGTCACAAAGTCAAGGTCAAAGGTCATTTCAGGTCAACAAACTTAGACTTTTTTGTGGCATCAACATCAAGATTTTGAGTTTATAGCATATTTCCAAAAGTGTTTGTTCAACTTCCATGAAACTTGTATCCAATGGTTATCAAGTATCACAAGTCATATGACACAAATTCTAGGTCACAAGGTCAAAGGTTATTTTAGGTCAGTAGACTTGGATTATGTTTTCACAACTTAATATAAGAATAAATGAATCAATCTTTCTTATTTGTTCATGATTCTTAAATAAATATTCACTTCAAAATACTGATTATATTCAGAGGATTTCATTTTGGGGGGCATGCTAATGGGCCACCCTGCCTATTAATAATGTTTCAACCTCAATTTTTCATCATATCGAATTACGTAATGCAGGCGAGACCGCTGAGTGCGTTTCCTTTGTTTGTCATTTAAACTTATACTCAATAATACATCAGTAGTTAGTCTTGAGTTCTGCCAATAGAACCACCACCAAAAAAGAAAAAGGGATAGAAAATTAGAAAAAAACTGTCGGGAAATAATATTCATTGAAAAGCATAATTTGGACAAACACTGAGCAAAAAGCTCTCCTTTCCAAACAGTGACTGCATGATTTGCACATGGTTTAGGACCACAAATTTAATTTACTTATCCTTATTCGCTCACTACTCAGCTCTACATACTACTAAAGTGCATAGAGATATATATGCAATTATGCCTTTGTATTATGCTCTATACAAAAACACTTTAATTGTCATTAATATTACTAAAGGGTGTGGCACCTGTCATTCATTGGCAGTCATGAATATTCATTGCAAATTTTGTGTGATTCGGAGAAAAAATGTATGTGTGTGCTACCAGAAACTAAAGACGATGTACAGACTTGCAGAAGAACAGCCATTGGCTGAAGCAAGTGTGTCCGTTTTGAAATGAAATGAAAATAAAAATAATCCTAACAATTGACCATTGTTCTGGTGTTTTTTGTAATGCCCAAGCAGACATAATTCAGATCAAGCTACGGAGACTACACAAGGAACCAACAATCAAAGGAATGCAATCGTAGAAATATCAAGAGAGACCACCGTTGTGGTTCATCGGGAGGGCAAGGAACCCAAGAGTGGTAGATCTACCTCAAGCAAAAAGGTAAATAACAGCATGGTTGCTGTTCAAATTCAAGTGTGATAATAATAATAGATATTCCATTCTTGTCAAGCACATATATCTCATCATGATATAACATCCTCAAATGCTTCCAAATAGTATATGAATGATGCATACGACTTAGTTTAAGATACAACCTATCCGCATTCAAGTGCAGGCTGTGGCACAGCTAAGTGCTTTGTTCTCAGCTATTTCCTCAATAATGATTGCCATGAGGTTTTATTAGTTCCAAGTTTACAGGGGAGGCCACATTCACAAAGATTTCACAGGAGAGATTTGCCCCCCCCCCCCCCCAAAAAAAAAAAAAAAATATTTAAAAAAATATTTAAAAAATTAAAAAATTAAAAAAAATCTAGCTGGATAAAGTAAAACCTTACAGGTCGCACAAGGGGAATTATTTGATTATGTGTGCACAGTCTGTCCCATGTTGAATTTAAAAAGTCATCTAGATGCCTTCCGTTTTGTGTTACTTGCAGAAAAAGAAGCGGAAGAGACTGACACCCAGAGCCCTGCCACCCCCACCCGCATCCCTACCCCAGCCCCAGCGGCACCACCACCCCACCTACAACCCTTACCAGGCCTCTGGCGACTCCACCCAGCCACGCCCCCTGCCTTCCCCCCTGGCGTACACAGAGGAGACATGGATGTACCCCCATGGAGGGCTGGGGGGGAACATGGGGGCGGGGATGATGCAACCTGAGACGTACATAGAGCAGCACATTGTGCGACGCTTCAGTATACCGATGGTGCAGGGTGGAGGTGGAGCCATGCCCATGCCCTTTCCTCTGCATAGTAAGTGACTTGGAAACTTTTATACAGATTCCACAATCATAGAGACATCACAGTAATATAAACATAGTAATACCCAACTGTAAACATTTTTAAGTGATTGGTATTGGTCTTCATGATACATAGATGTGTTTTGTTAAGCTGTTCAGGAAGTTTCTTCCTGCCTGGCACTACACCTGGGTGGAGAGTAGCAAATGTAGATTTCTATCTTGCCAATGGACAGTGCTGCAGCGGAACTTAACCGTGAATCACGTCGTTCACAGTCCAGTGACGTGTCTACTAGACTGCGACTCCTTTCCTATGACCATGTTTTAGCAAAAGCTAATTTACCCAGCGGAGACGAAACATGGAAGATTAATAACAGGATGTAACTTGTGAGGTTCTAATCAGAAAGGGTCAAGTGTGTTGCTAGTTGAGTTTTGTTCAATGAGTGCTGAGTGGATAGTGTTACCTAGATGGGAAATGACCTGTGATTCCCCTTCCTTTCTAGACAAAGCTTTGTCGAGTGCTAGGGTAGGGTAGAAGCAAACCATGTTTAATGTTTAAGAAAGTGAGTCGTGATGGAATACTTTTTTTGTTGTTGAACAAATACATACATCTACATCAATGTACTGCAGTCTTTGGAAACTTAAGAGGCACAAATATGGAACCTGATGTTATATATCTTAAGATCTGGGGGGTGTTTCACAAAGATTCTAAGTCGAACTTAACTCTAAGTTGAACTTAAAAGTTATGGAGAGCCATTTGTAGCCTTAAAATAAAATATATTCAAAAGCGAAAAATCAAGTATTTTAGACTTTCCATAAATTCCACATCAAGAACATAAAATCTCCCATGATAATAGAAAATATGAATGATTTGAATCAACATTTTATGCCTTTTAAAATAACTTTTACAAAATATTTTCAAGGATGCTAATGGCTTTCCATAACTTTTAAGTCCAACTTAGAGATAAGTTCGACTTAGGATCTGTGTGAAACACCCCCCTGGTAGCTTACCGGTATGCCATTGATTGCCCATATTTTCCTTTTAGTCTTGATATTGATCTACTGTTTTATGTGTGCCAATTAAAAAGACTAAGCAATAACACATTACTAATTTAATAATAAATATATATCTCATTACTAAAGCATGCTATGGTATTTCATTCAGTTTGTTTAATATTCTTTTATATTTTTCATTTCACACCCTGTGTATGCTTATTGCTACATAAATGCCAAGCGAAATGATGATTATTGATTCAGGGCTCCACACTAACAGTTTTGGAAGGGGGTCTGGATTTAACATTTTAGAGTCTTTATGCATTAGCCCTATCGACCCTATGTAAACAAATTCTGACATTCTGGTAGATTGGATCTACATTTTGTTGTGTCCCAGGAGCCTGTTAGTGTTGAGCTGCGATTGTAATCGTTTTAATGAGTATTATGGTAATAATGGATTGTTCTCTTCATTCCATCTCAGCCTCAAACAGTGTGAATGAACTGATGCCCATCAGTGCCAGGAGCATAGTCACACCTGTTCCCTTCAGTAGGGCAGCTCTCCCCCCACTCACCAGACAGATCAGCATGGATCCTCCTACCCCTGCCCTAGACTACCACTCCTCATCTGCTGAATCCCTCCATGAACTAGCAACATCAGAGAATGTGAGCTCTCTCAAGAAGCTGCAAGAGGTGAATGACCTCTCTGCTTCGTTCCCGCCCACCCAGTGTAGCCCCTCGAGAATCGGAAGCAAACCGGCAGACAATGCTCCCGAAGCCCCGTCTGTGGAGAAGAAAAAGAAATCGAAACTGAAATTGAAGTTGAAAAAGAAGAAATCGGGCGTCGACTCCAAGAAAGGGGGTAGCGATAGCGGATGGAAGGCGCAACAGGGTGAGGATGTTACCGACTCTAAGGCTACACGGAGCCCTCAAAGGGAGGGCTACCAAGAGCTTGCAACAGCCGATGAAAGGCAGGCTGAGTCATCGGCACCGACCGTTCCTCTACTGGACCTCAGTGGGTTACCGGGCAATGAGGAGGAGGAGGACGAGGAGAAGGACAATGATTCTCAAGAAGGGGATAAGATCATACCCCCTCCTGAGGTTCCAATCACCAACCTGGAGGATGAGGAGAGCATGGTGCGGGCAAACAGGAGGAGATCTCTCATGCTTTTACGATGAGCTCTCATGGTTAAGCTATCATTGGGCTGTATGCTGCTAGAAGCCATGTTCAATCTCTCGGATCGTATTATAGAATGTTCATGTCGATTTGATGACTTACTCAATCTGATCATTTAAATGGAATATATATAAATGTATCTATCAAGGTTTGTGTCAGATCTGCAATGCATGCTGCAATTAATTGTGCCATTAATATTAAGTGACAATCTCCCCCCCCCCCCCCCCCCCTCTCTCTCTCTCTCTTTCTTTTTCTCTCTCTCTCTTGCTCTATCATGACTTTGATGGAAATACCTGAAAATTGACAATGTAAGTGGTAGGTGCATTCACTATCAGGATGAAGAAAAGAGCTGCAAATTACCTACACATGACTGCTGGAACCTTGTTTATTCATTGCTTACCACATTGTATCATTATGCAGTACTTCAAGGTATGAAAAAAGGCATGACCAACGGAATAATTTCTTCAAAATTTTGATCATAGATATGCCGAAGCTTAATTGTAATGCATTGAAAAAACTTTGAATAAGTTTTTTGTTAAGTGAAGTTTTATTACTTCAATACTGATTGACAGAAACATTGTAACAGAGAAACAGTACTAGGTTTTATTAAAATTACTTAACAAGACTGATTTGGTACTTTTAGTAAAGAAGGACAAATGTTGGGAGGTGATACAGAAATTTCCAACAGTGGTGAATCCCTGGTCTTTCATGTAAGCGGTCTCGCCAAAATTCAATCTCCATTTAATAATTGGAATCTCCCTAGCTAGCTTTTTGTTTGCATTATTGTGTTTGTGCATCTTTATTTTCAATGATCAAGATTACAAAGATAAATTTACAGATGAAGTTGAGTTCTGGTCATGCGAATGCATTGTGAAAGAAGCTGTGTGGAAGCAATTGGAAAATGCTGGTCATGCAGCAGATAAGGGCCACGTATTATAAAGAGTTATGATTGATCTTAAGTTTATCCGTACACGATGAGCCATAGACGGCTCAATATTACGATCAATCCAAAGGCTGTTTAATAAACGGCCAAGTATTGATGAATACTGTGAGGATTTGGAATCATCAAAATGTTAGGAAATTGGCCCAGTTTTGCTTAAGGTCATATGCACTGTACACAGAAGTGCATACATGGGACCACACGTGGCATGAAAGTTGTGATCCTCAATCTTGTCATATTTGAATATGAGGGCATTTGGAGAGCCATCCTTTTAAGAGGCCTTTTTTTCTTTCTATGATACCCTTCCACACTAACATTGTAAAAACAATGGAAAAATTCACAAATTGTTTGTTCACCTTTCCCAGAACTAGACTTCCTCTTGAAAAGATATATTGTCTGTCATTGTTCTTAGAGCAGTTTGTTCATCCTGAAGGTTAAACTACTATAGAAATTGAAGAAAATGTCAGTTTGTTACCTCAAATTCATCAACCTTTGACCACATTATTCATGTGTACATAGTGCGAATCTTAAGCTTATTGCATTGTTTTATCTATTATTAGAAAATCTATTTATGTTTCATTTGTGTCAATGCATTTAATACCAGTGACATTTTCTGCCAAAGAATCAAAAGTGCAATGAATGAAGTAGGTCAATGAAGTAATGAACTGCATGTTGTCATTAACCCTTGAGGGCATCACAGCTGCCAATCAGTACGATTTTATCGCATTTCGTACGATTAGAAGTAAATTAGAAGTAAATACGACAGTACAATTTTTTTTTAAAGAATAATTTTGTGTGTGTGTGTGCCATTTTCAATGGTTAATTGCCCATTCTCTCCTGTAGAGTATCCTACAAGCATCTCACATCAGCAATTTGGGGATGTTCATTGGTTCATCGAACACACCAGTCATGACGAAATCATGCATATTCAACCAATGATCGATAAAAAATGTTCTTCCTGTATGTAGGAACTTATGCAAATTGGTAACTCCCCTTCCCCCCCCCCCCCCCAAACAAACAAACAAAAACCCATGTTTGCGGTGAGAAAGTACTTATCAATCAAAAACAGGATTTTGGGAGGAAAAGAATAGGATTTTTGTTCAGTTGGGGTCGGTAGCTCTTGATTCGCGTATCAGTCCGTGTTTTTTTCCAGTAAAATACAACTTTTTGGATTAAAGAATACATTTTTTGAATTCCAGAGTTTGGCAGATCTGGGGCATACATGTGATTTTACTGCCACTTCCTGTTTCCATTTTAAAGTGAAACGTGTTTTAAAATGTCCTTTGTATTCATACGTGTCATCCGGTGAGAGTGAATGTAAACATTTGATGAATGTTTATTGCATGTGCATTATACATGCCCATGGCATTGACAGGGCAATGTACCTTATATGAACTGCATAATTCCATTCCTTCACTGGGTTTATTTTCCCCCGCATGCTTGATCACTTGTACTTTATTTTATAGTATGTACTGTTAACAGGACTACAAGAAAGTGCATGTGTACCCTAAAAAGTAAAAAAAAAGCTGTGTATTTTTTGTTTTGGTATGGTCTCACAGTCCTGGGCCCCATTTCACAGAACTTGTTATCAGTGACAAATGACAGTTTTTGTAATAAGCTAGTGAAATCTTTGCTTCTGATTGCTTATCAGCAGATTTATCACTGATTTTTGTCATTTGTCATTGAAAAAAGGCTTTGTGAAATTGGTCCCAGGAGAGAAACGTTCCACATGTCTGACATTGAGTCTAATAACACGCAACCACAGTGAACTATCAACCGTGCCAAAGATATTTTGAAAATTATTCTCGACAATCTGGGAAATCCTTTTATTTATACGTTTATGCAATGCTGCTTCAAAAATGAAATAGAATCTCTTTTTGTTTTCAATCGGAGGACAGGGTCATGAATTTATGCATCTGTATTGCAATTATGCTGTCTTTTACTATAAATAATGTGAATGAACAGGCAGTTTCCTCATAGAAATTATGAGAATACATTGCATATTACTCCCAGTTCACAACTTTGTATTTATTTTGTACATTTATTTCCTTCTCAACATTACAATATGAAACACAATGTATATATAAATTATATATGTAACAATGATTTCAACATAGAGTATACAGTAATAATTCAGATACGGAAGGAGGCGAAAACCCGAAAATCACAATTACCTGTGATACAGCTGTAATTGTCCTCCCCCCCCCCCCCCAAAAAAAAAAAAAAATGTAATGAAATGAAATCTCAATGAAATGTTATTATTTATTAAATGATAGATGTTATCTTGATTCTGAACCTCTCTCAATTCATGTGTTGCTTACTCGTATTTCAAGCAAATATTTGTTCTTTCTGTGAAAGTATTTCATACTAGTACATGTGTGCATTAGATTTTACCTGCTTGAGAACTTGTATGTGCATATGAATGCATGGTTCTACTTTAATTGCGTACTTTATTTTTCATACTTATGCTCTGGTCAACATTTTATTGTGTAAATACAAATTAATTGACTCTCTTGCCCTTTTGTTTTGAATAAACAAAGTGATTTTCAATATATTGGCATATTTTTATTGAATTCTTGATGTGTGGTGTTGGGTAATAACAATGATGGATTTGATGCAACATCCCCGTGGCTCTACATTAAAGGTAATACAAAGTTTTGGTATGGGGTCATGAATTTGGTTCAAATGAACATATTGGAAGCATAATGCGATCCTACAATATTCAGTGATCGTTGTCGCGGTTCAACTCGAGTCTAAATTTATGAAATTGTAAATAATAAACTCTTTATGTTGTATAGCTCCCTCTCGAGGTCAAGATATTAATTAAGCTATAAAACGATGTTTCTCGACCCAAATTGACCGATTAGCTATTCCCGTTTGGAAATTATACATAATATCTACATATTCTGAGATTTTCGTGGTCGCAGCTACTATTGTACGGTTGTAGGCGCTATTTGAAATTTATCAAAATTTACCGGGAGCACCGGTAAATTTTAATATTCAATTTTTCTCGAAAGCAGAAGTGTTATAGGAGCTAAATTTTCTAGTGCTTATAATACATCCATAGGGGTATCCAAATATATCAAAATTGTAAAGAATTACTATCCACCCAATTTTCAAAACTTTGCATTACCTTTAATGCAGTGTCATAGCTGCCAACTGTTTTCATTTTAGAGGAATAATTCTTACTTTTGGGGTCTACGTAGAACCCTAGATTCATATCTCTTACTTAAAATGTATGTGAATAAGCATACAAAGTACACCACATTTCCTAATTTTGCCTTGAAAGATTTCTATTTTCTCTGCCAAAGACTGGCAGGTATGTAGTGTTTTGTTCAGGTTTGGAGTTGGGGTTAAAACCAGCGTAGTTTAACCCTAACGTTGCGTCATAATTTAGCCTAGGACCAATTAGGGTATAACCACTTTTCTGCTACACACTTTACATGTGATCAACGCGATCACACAGACTTTCAAGAAATCAGCTTATTCATTAGTCATTGAAAATTGAAATTAAGCTTTAATTATATATCCATTCGTTTTTCACTGGTAAAAGATTACAGATCAATTTACAAAAAAAAAGAAATAATCGTAATGTTGGACAATTAGAGTTCTGGCAAAATATGGTAAAAAAGCCTTAGTTGAGTAGGTTACACGAATTCAGTTTTGAACGACGAGGATGCCGATAGAGGCCGGAGAGAGTAGAAGAGGATCAAGGGTAGGGAGAGAAGGTGGGTAGAGCAGTAAAGCAAAGAGAGAGTGAGCCAAGAGTTGCAAGTAGTATAAAATGTAGTTGAGCAGCGTATACCGACATAATGAGGATTAATTAATCATTTGAGTTTCAATTAGTGGACATCAGTATCGTAGGTGATAATAAACGGGGGGAATACAATCGGTGCGAGCGAGTTTTTGTCAAAGGTTCAAACGAAAGGGGGGGGGGAGAGGGCGACAGCATACTACACATATTTACTCGGTAAGCCGATTTCAGAAATAAATAATTAAGTTAACGAGACATGAGGTCTAATATGTCATTAGTCCATTGCTGTGCCCCCATACAGTATTTCTATGCAAAGAGAGAGAGATGAAGATAATTAATATAGGTTGAAGTAGCCAGCTTTACGGAATCCCCGTCGCCGTCACGGAAAACGTCAACGTGAGTGCAATTTCAACACCTTCTTTTATGTTATTCTTTGTTTCTTCCTTCTATAACCTTCTCTTATGTTATTCTTGGTTTTCATCATTATGTCACTTCCTCTTTTTATCTTTCCTTATGTTATTCTTTGTTTCTTCCTTCTATAACCTTCTCTTATGTTATTCCTGGTTTTTATCATTATGTCACTTCCTCTTTTTATCTTTCCTTATGCTATTCCTTGTTTCTTCCTTCTATAACCTTCTCTTATGTTATTCTTGGTTTTGATCATTATGTCACTTCCTCTTTTTATCTTTCCTTATGTTATTCTTTGTTTCTTCCTTCTATAACCTTCTCTTTCTGTCTTTCCTTATGCTATTCTTTGTTTCTTTCTTATAGCATCTACTCTTATGTTATTCTTTATTTGTTATATCACTCCCTCTTTCTATCTTTCCTTATGTTATTCTTTGTTTCTACCTTCTATCACCTTCTCTTATGTTATTGGAATGGTGGTGGTTATTTTACCTGACTGCTAAGAAAGCATAAATGCTTGTAAGTAAGCAACCAGACGGCCTACGGCTTTAGGTCCTCTCCGAGGGACCTGGTAATGAGGATTAATGCCTTACCAAAGGGCACTAGCGCATCGCCTAGGTTTCGAACCCGGGTCACCGGATAGCTCAGTCGGTGGAGCAGTGGTCTCGTAATCCGGTGACCCGGACGCGCATATTTTTTTTACACAACTGTTTAGCCACTTCAGTCAAATATACTGTGCAAACGACTAGAGATAGAGTCTAGCATTACCCTTAGCAGTTTTGTTGGATTGCTGGAGCTTTACATGCATGTGTACATACTCGTTATTTGTTTCGGGTTAAATCTACCCTCTCTTCTCTTTCATTATGTATTTCTGTGTTCTCCTTCAATCTATCCTCTTCTCTTTTGTCATGTATTTCTTCTTTTTTCTTCAATCTATCCTTTTTCTCCTTCGTTATATATTTCTTTGTTTTAATTCCTTCAATCTATCCCCCAGTTCTCCTTTGTTATGTATTTCTTTTGTTCTCCTTCAATCTAACCTCTTCTCTTTTGTTTTATGTATTTCTTTGTTTCTCCTTCAGTCTATCCTTTTCTCCTTCTTCATCTATTTCTTTGTTTTAATCTGATAGATTCTCTTTGTCCTTCTATGTATTCCCTGTTTTTCCTTAGTTTAGATCCATGATCCTCTTAGCTCTTCCATTATGTATGTCTATGTTCTTCCTTTGACTTATCCTCTTCTCTTTCCTTATGTATTTCCTTGTTTTTCCATCTCCATATCCTTTCCACTATCTTTGTTTTCCCCTTTCTATCATCTTTCCTTACCTGGGTGTACGTGCTTGGACATATTAAGTACGCTGACGACTTAGACTCTTTTACCAGAGCACTTCTTGGAATTTTTTCGCGAAAATGGCTAAACAGTTGTGTAAAAAAAATATGCGCGACCCGGACAAGACCACTGCTCTACCGACTGAGCTATATATCGCGCCTCCTCTTTATTCTTTGTTTTATCATTCTATCACTTTCTCTTTCTGTCTTTCCTTATGTTATTCTTTGTTACTTTCTTCTATCACTTTCTATTTCTGTTTTTCCTTATGTTGTTCTTTGTTTTATCATTCTATCACCTTCTCTTACGTTATTCTTTATTTGTATAATTCTATCACTTCCTCTTTCTATCTTTCCTTATGTTATTCTTTGTTTATTCCTTCTATCACCTTCTTTTATGTTACCGTATTCTTTGTTTTATCATTCTATCACTTTCTCTTTCTGTCTTTCCATATGTTATTCTTTGTTTCATCATTCTATCACTTTCTCTTTCTGTCTTTCCTCATGTTATTCTTTGTTTTATAATTCTATCACTTTCTCTTTCTGTCTTTATTTATGTTATTCCTTGTTTCTACCTTCTATCACCTTCTCTCATGTTAATCTTCGTTTTTATCATTCTATCACTTTCTCTTTCTGTCTTTCCTTTGTTATTCTCTGTTTCTTTCTTATATCACGTTCTCTTATGTTTTTCTTTGTTTTTATCATTCTATTTCTTTCTCTTTTTGTCTTTCCTTATGTTATTCTTTGTTTCTTCCTTCTATTATTACCTTCTGTTATGTTATTCCATGTTTTTATCATTCTATCACTTTGTCTTTCTTTCTTTCTTATGTTGTTCTTTGTTTCTTCCTTCTATCACCTTCTCTCATGTTATTCTTTGTTTGTATTATTTCCTCTTGCTATAATAATAATAATAATACATATGATTTATAAGGCGCCAAATCCACTTGACAGTCAAATGCTCAAGGCGCAGCTTGTGCAAAAGATGAAATACATACATGATACATTTATACAAAGTGCGATAGGAAAGGTAGAGATATGAAAGGTTATGGTAATCAATTATAAGCTAAATTAAACAGATATTTCTTAAGATTGTTTTTTAAAACTTCAGCAGAACTGCTATTCTTAATCCATTGAGGGAGAGTATTCCATAATGAAGGCCCAGCATGAGCGAAGGTTCGCTCCCCCCACTTTGTTTTAACCCTAGGAGTAACAAGTAAGCCAGAGTTTTGAGAACGTAGCTGTCCTTTGTATATTCTTCTATCACTTTCTCTTTCTGTCTTTCCTTGTGTTATTTTTTGTTTTATTATTCTAACTTTCCATTTCTGTCATCCTTACGTTATTCTTCGTATCAGACTTTCGTGCACTGTGAATTTATTACCTGATTTAATCACATGATTAGGGACCCCACTGGAAATAAGCTCTCGAGCTTTCGTGGGTTATCCTGTTCAAGCTGACTTATTTTTGATTTGTTATTATTGTATATTGTTGTATGTTGGAAGCTTGTCGAATAAAAATCAATCAATCAATCAATGATCTCAAAAATTGGTCACGTGACCGACGAAAGCACCGTCGTGAAAAGTCGAAAGCACTGCCGCGAAGGGAACGGACGTGAGCTGCGCAACGTCTCCAGTACCTCGTTGTAGCCGACGTCGGGTGCTTAAATCGGAAGCTCGCTAATGTGGGGGGAGGGGTATTTGTATTGAGAAAAAAAACACCTCGAAGTGTGACAATACTTTCTATTTGTTTACTGGGTTTCTACTTGTTTTTACGGTATAGCAACGTTTCTTTTCTATTCTTCTTGGTGGTGTTTTTGTATTAAAGGGATCGTTTAACAATGTTAAATCTGAGATACTGCACGGCCCTACGTGTTATCAGTCATTCAGTGTCTGTGGTATGGTGTAATATTGAAGCCCTAACAAAATTGCGCTTCAAAATGATTAAGAAGTCCATCAAAAAAGTAAAAATCTTTGAGTGACCGGTTTTACCATACTCGTTTCCCCCAATAGACTGTAGTGTTATGAAAACCGTTTGACAAACGGTTTTCAAAATGTGTAATTCCAATCATAAATATCTTGATAATCAGACGGGCGATCGGCTTGTAAAAGTCATGGGGATCCTGACTGACCTAAAGGTTTATAATTATCATTGCAGCATGAGCTAAATCCATATTTTGTTTCAGAATCTGAGACACAGTTACCGGATCCCTTTATGCAGACGGAAACGATACTCTATCTTATTTAATCATCTTTTAATATTAAACACCACATTGTAGATTTTTAAAAGACAATAATAATGTACTGGAACATGAAATGGTTTCAGCCAAAATTTCGATTTATTGATATTGTAACATTTAAGCCGCAATATAAACTAACAATTTTATATTATACACTTGTTCGTTTTTAATTAGTTTCTTTGGATAAAAATTTATCGCTCTTTTGTTCTGACATTCGTCAAAGTGCATGTAACAGTATAAAAAAGGACGTCCAAAAGAGACAAAACATTGTATTACTGTCCAGAACTGAAATGCATTTTGACCAGCTACCCACGGTGAAAAAATGTTATTAGATTTTGTTGTTTGTTAAGTCATTGCAGAGCCTGGGATCCACATTACAATCGCTATTGATAATCGACGATTCCTAAAAGTTACTTCCACAAAAAGTTAATCTGTAAATTATCTGTTAATCTATTAACGATAAACTTCGACAAGCTATAGGACCTCAGGCCCGTACAAACTAGGGGTTCGGGGGTTCGGGGCGCGAACCCCCCTTAAAAAAAAAGGATTTTTTATTTTTGTGCTGAAGTTGGGGGGGGGGTGTTGATTAAAACAAAATTTTGCTCTATAACCCCCCCCCCCCCCCCCCCCCCGCTTATTCGCCGCTAAATATTCCTCGGGCTTGGTCGCTCCCTCGCAATGTCACACTCTCACCTCTGGCTCAAAGTTGTTACCCTAAGAACCCCCACTTAAAAAAGGCTTGTACGGGCTTGGACCTTCTGCGAACCAGTCCCGCGCCTCTGGACAACATTCCCTTAATACATCAAGTGACAAGTCCATTGCATCAATTTCAGTCTTCCACAAAAACCTGAAAACTTCCCTCGTGACAAAATATACAATTGATTTATGTTTGTAACCATAGTTACGAAATGATAATATCAGTGACTATGTATTCAATTTTTTTAATCTATCTGATCATTGCATCTGATTTTATTGCATACCATTGTTGTCAATTAAGTTTTGTATTATCATGTAATTTCTTGATTTGTGTGAGCCTTGGGTGTCATTAAAGGCAAATAGCTTTGTGCGCTATACAAATTTAATATTCTAATTCTTAAAGGTAATACAAAGTTTTGGTATGGGGTCATGAATTTGGCTCGAATGAACACATTGGAAGCATATGCGATCCTACAATATTCAGTGATCGTTATCGCGGTTGAAATCGAGTCTAAAATTATGAAATTGTAAATAATAAACTCTTTATGTCGTATAGCTCCCTCTCAAGGTCAAGATATTAATTAAGCTGTAAAACAATTTTTCTTGACTAAAATCGATCGATTAGCTTTTCTCGTTTGGAAACTATATATCACAACTACATATTCTGAGATTTTAATGGTCGCAGCTACCATTGTACGGCCGTAGGCGCTATTTGAAATTTATCAAAATTTACCGGGAGCAGCGGTAAATTTTTATATTTAATTTTTCTCGAAAGCAGAAGTGTTTTAGGGACTAAATTTTCTAGTGCTTATAATACATCCACAGGGTCATCAAAATATATCAAAATTGTAAAGAGTCACTATCCACCCAATATTCAAAATTTCCCAAAACTTTGTATTACCTTTAAGGACAGTGCAGAAATAAAATCTTGTCAAGTTTATTGATCTGGCCCATGAATATCGAGCCCAGAAGTTACAATAGTTTGTCTTCTATACGTCTCCTTGTGCTAATCTTCAAAGGGCTATGCAGCCTATATCACGAAGATCCGTAGAAAGATAACCAGTTGAGTTTGCAGGCACACTAAACACCGGGTTTACACCCTATACTTTGCTTGTAGCGTATTAACGTGCATGGGCTGTGACTCTCCAACAAAATTAATGGGGCCTCCAGTTAACGTTCTAGTCTTATGAACAGAGTATTTTCCCCTTCTAATTGAAACTTAAGTAAATGGAGAAGAAGGAAAAAAAGACCACACCATTAGACGTGGAGGTCGGAGATGTCACCGGTTGTTCGATGTTGTTTCTCAAAATACAGTGGATTCAAAGCCAGATACTTCTTGTTTAAAGGTACAGTATGTGTGACCATAGGCGCCGGAAGTGGGGGGGGGGGCAGGGGGGCAGTTGCCCCCCCCCCCCAGTCAAAAAAGTGGGGGGGGGGGGGGCAAAACGCATTTTTGCCCCCCCCCCCCCTCAAAAAAAAAAAGTAGTAAAGGAGTAAGATGGTTTGTATTTTAACCCAAAAGAACATAACAATAATAACAACTTGAATTAAATGACATATAAATTTCCATTCAAAGAAAAGGAAAGTTAACAGAAATTAAATTTTCTAAACATTGCGCATGCTACCTATATTTATCATTGGAGGTTTTTATATAGGAGTGAGAATCTCATGAGCCCCTGAACACTGGCGTACTGATGGGGGGGGGGGGGTATTTTCTATTCGATACCAGTGATTTCCAATGTTGCTGAAATGACATGATTGTCCGGTATTTTTTCTCAAATTTTTTTTATCATACCTTTTTATGCGTTTGTTGGAAAATTAGAAATTCCCAAATTTACAGTCGGGCAAAAAATATGCTTATTTACAAGCCTTTGTGTCATGGTCTGCAGAAAAGTTTGTTACAGAGAAAAAGAAAGAAAGAGAAAGAGAAAAAATAAGTGACCCAACCAAGGACCCTAAGGCGGTTCCCTGTATGCTCATCTGACCGTTATTACATACCTAAAACCCCCGAACTTTCGGGGGCTCTGCCCCCTGGACCCAACCAAAGGCCCTATAGCGGGGCCCTGGATGCTCATCTGACCGTAATTAAATGCCTCATACCCCAGAGCATACGGGGGCTCCGCCCCCGGACCTTACTAAGGGCCCTAAGGCGGTCCCCTGTATGCTCATCTGACCGTTATTAAATACCTAAAACCCCTGAGCTTCCGGGGGCTCTGCCCCCTGGACCCCACCAAGGGTCCTAAGGCGGTCTCCTGTATGCTCATTTGAACGTTATTAAATAACTAAAAACCCTGAGCTCCCGGGCGCTCTGCTCCCTGGACTCTCCTCCAATTAGTGGCCTGCCAGTGTCACAAATAAGGTATCTAAACATGCTTATCTGGCCATAATTTTAATGCCTAAAACCCCTGAGCTTATGGGGGCTCAGCCCCTTGACCCCCTACCGGGGCTCAGGCCCTGGACCCCACGCCAATTAACGATCTACCTGATCGTTAATAATCCACTTTAAAAAACCTTTCCGCGGGGCCTGCATGTAACGTGTAAGAGTGGTGGTGATGCAGATTTTTCTTTTGCCCCCCCCCCTCTTCCAAACGTTTTTGCTCGTTACGTCACTGCCCCTGGAAGATATGAGCCCCCTGGAATGTTTGCCCCCCCCCCCCAATCCCAAACTGCTTCCGGCGCGCCTGTGTGTAACCAGGGGCGGCTATATCCTTTCATGACAGGGAGGACAAAATGCGAGGGACGAAGGAGCATAGTGAGCGAGAGGGGCAAAGGTGACGGAGGTGACTACCCCCTCGCAGGTTTTTGAAGTTTTGTTTAGGGATTTTCCACAATATTTACTTGGACATTTTGAAGGATATTATGCGAGGGAGCGTAGCGACCGAGCGAGAAGATTTGTGCACCTTTATTAGTCTAAACCGCGGCTGCACTCTTGGCCCCCAGAGCCTAAAAGTGTGTTGCAGTCTTTAGTCAGTATTTGCTATCCCTTTTTTTTTTTGGGGGGGGGGGGCTTTTTCAAATTTTTCGGGGGTACGATCTCCCCTAAACAAATTGAGGAGAGACATGTCCCCCGTCCCCCGGGATCGCCGCCCTTGTGTGTGACTGAAGTGACCCTTACAAAACAACGGGAATTATATATTACAAGGCTCGCATACTGAATAATATTCCCTGTACACAAAGAAAGAAAAATACACAATAAAGACGGAGACATCACCCCTAAACTCAGGCGCAAATTTCAACCTTGGTCATCAAGTCCATTGACGTCTTTTTTTCTTCTTTTTCGAGGTGACAATATTTCAACAAAGTGACGTCATCGACATTTTGTAACGCCTGCATTGTTAATAGAGTAGTGCCTAGTGGGACTTTACAAAAACATACTCGTACTCAAAGAATTTAATGGATCGGATTTAAAACTGTCAATAAAAGACGAGAAGTTATCATAATGAACCTTGAAAATGCTCTATAGAGAGAAAAGACTGTCTGGAGGAGAGACCCGGGAATGTATGTCACTTATTGTTCAGATTGTTTGACTTTTCTGCTCATTTCACGGCAAAAGAAAATAAAGATTGAACCAAAAATCATGGTCCGTATCATACCCTCCGTATAGCCTGTACAGAGTGTGCTCACTTACAATGAAAATGTACACATGATTCATTTCGCGCCAAAAGGTATATGTACCTATAGGCCTACACTGCAAATTCGTTGTGTAACGACTTTACACAATATTATTGGGTGGTTCACTCCTTACACAGGGGTTGTGTTAAATTGTGTTTAAAAAAATACTACAACTTTACATTGCAATTTTGTTGTGTAATTTTTTTTAACACAACTTAACACAACCCTTGTGTAAGAGTGAACCACACAGTGTTGTGTAAAGTCGTTACACAACGAATTTGCAGTGTAGGAGTTCTAGGCAGGGATGGAGGTTGCTGCAGCCCCCCCCCCCCCCCCCTCCCCCGAGAATGTCGAATCAGCCGCTTTGGACAACTGGCACGTCATATTCGGACATAAAATATGTCGTCTAGTTTGTAGTTCATACATTATTCTCATCTAACATATATATTTGTTAAGCGCTTAGAAACATTTGTATTAAGCGCTATATAAAAATTAAATATTATTATTATTATTATGATATTTATGAGCAAAATCATTTTAAATTTAGTAAGATGTAAAACAAAATATGCTTGCTTTCTTAGCTTTTTCGAAAAAAATGTAGCCTCTAGAACAAGCAGGATTAGGGAAACATTTGAGACTAGAACTGTGGATCTGAGCCTGTCCCAAAATACATGTATTATAATCAACAAAATACACCATTCTTGACACAAGTCATTAAAAAACAACCGTGATCCTATACTATAGTATAGCCGTCGGCTTTAGCCTCCAGAGCCCCCGAAATATGCATTTTTACAAAGATATTTGATTTGATTTGATTTGATTTGATTTCTGCATTTTTCCAAATATAACTGAATAACAAAGAACATATAAACGTAAGGTATAATACGAAATATAAAAACAATAATAACTTCATGTCAAAATGTTTTTTTAAACATAAGTAGGCCTACAATAACGAAACCTGATATTTCCATAACATATTATTATAAAATGTAAAGTATTATCCTAACTATCTGTTGAAAAAGTGCAGGGGCCCGTACTCATAAGCGATGCTTGACTAGGATAGCGGCCTCAAAAACTTAAAATGAAAAAGTATACATGCATTAAATCACTAATCAAGATTTTTAGGGCGTTTTAGCGTTACATTTCAAAGATTGAAAACTAAAAATTGTAAGAATAAGAATTACTTTAATTCTATTTTCAGGTAGAATACAATTAAAGATAATCCCAAGAAGAAGAAGAAGTAAAAAGAACAGTTTCCACGCAACCATTAAACAAACAAAATTAGAAACCACAATTACAATACACTATAGGCCTACATAGAGCGTTTGGGGTTAACATTTATTGAAAAAGAAATATTTGTAAGAATAAGAATGACTTTAATTCTATTTCCAGGAAAAATACAAAGTAGAGATGATCCCAAAAAGAAGAAAAAAAAAAGTTTCCACGCAACTCGTAAACAAACAATTTATTAAAAAAAATAGAAAACACAATTACAATACACTATAGGCCTACATAAAAGGGAAATTGGCCTTAATTTCTTAAGAACCCTTGATGAAAAGAAATCGAGAAATCCCTAGATAGTATACTATTATTTACCGCCCACTTAATTCAGGCATATCCACACCCGTGAAAGGCCTAGCCGAAATATAAAAAGCCTCTAGCACAGTGCTGTCTTCAAAGATCGAATACCCAAATATGGGCATCCATGACGATTCAAAAGAAAACGTCACTCTTTTCAAGGAGCCGATTTCGCTCTGTCTATGACGATGTAATTATCATATTGTTATTTAAATCAGAGGTGGGATTTAATCCTTTCTTCTCGTCTGAGGATGCGGAGCGAGCTCGCCTCTTCTCATGAATATGCATGAGCAGGGTAAAGTACCAGAATAATAGCTGGTCTTGGTTCACTGATTTATTTGAAGACGTAGCGCTGCATCATCGTTCAATTTAAGAATACAAAAGAAAAGTATCAGTGTTTTCCCCCAAAACAGAGAAAATTGTTTCCCTGGTTTCGGTCTGGACGTCGGCTGGCTCCGCGGGATTATATAAATCGAAGGAGGCTTGAACAGAGAGTCATCAGAACTCGACGAGACCTAGACAAGATAGGAACTACCTTCCTGCAAATCTTCAAGATCTAGCGACGCCACACGTGCCAACATCAATCTCGACCTTCAGTAACAGACTTGAATCACTGTCTTGAATCAGCTTCCCCGACATCGTCATTCGTATACATCTTCGTATTATTCAGATTTTATCGAAATATGACAGCGACGATGAAGACGATCGTCGTCCTTTTCATCATCGCGATGACTCTTCTCTTGGAGAGTCAAGGCGCACCCGCGAAGGCCAAAGATCTCCGTCGAGAGCGACGAGGCGCTGATGATGACGTGAGTTTTACAAGATCTCTTCAATATGTATATTTGTTGTCTGTTTTTATGTTGTTTATGTTCTTTTTTATTTATATTTTTGTCTCCTTTCATTATCCCAAAACCATTCCCCCATGTACTACTGTGCCTACCCCTCCCCTTCTTATTCTTCTTATTGTTAGCTTTTAAAGAAGAAAATAGTGGATAATCCATTGGATGTTTAAAGGTTTCAAATACCTGAAAGTCACGTGGTGGTTCTCATGATATTAACATTGAAAACTTTCTATTATTGTAGTATTGATATCGGTAGATTTTTACTCCTATTCAAAACGTAATCTGTGTCAATTAATCATTTGTAGTTTATCGTCTTTATCTACGATACCAAACAAACCTATTCGTTATCGTCGAGGTATAGATCTACATCGTACAGTTATTATTTCATCCATCGATAATTTCACCTGGTCCCATTTGGTCTGTCAATATGCTTTCACTTTATTGGAAATGAAAACAGACGTAACAAGTTTGGCGGTCATTATTTTAGGCGTGAGATATACTGACAAATATCGAGACTCAAAACCTACAAAACTTATACGTAGAAGGTAGTTGCACCTTTTGTTGTTTGTTACAAAATTTGTTGGTTACACTATTTGTTTTCTTCCGATGATGTAGCGTACCAGTTTTTCGCCTGATTGCCTTTCGTGCGATTCAATAATTCGGAAAATGTATTCGTACATTCTGAAAAATATCGTTTACTTGTTTTCGTTAACAAAAAAAAAATCGTATGGCAGATTTAGGAGTTTGTCGTTTTCTTATTTATAGACCCTATATCACATCAATACAATAGCCTGTGCATCCAAACGAGATATTTTCGACTTTTCGTATAAGCATGATAAGATAAAAATACACAGCGTATGCTATTTTAGATTATTGATGAACGAAATTGTAAATTTTCTTAGTAGGTTCTGGTTGACATAATTGATTCAGGAGTGCTGAATTTCAATAAATTTCGTTCAATTCTGAATTGAATTTATTAAAATCAAAACAAAATGTTTAAAACATCTTCGGGCGTGGAATCACAACTTGGTGTGACAACCATTTCGTATTTGTGGACTTATAAACGTTGACCTTTTATACTAGAGTGGACATAACAAAGACCAAACAGTTATTCGTGACTGTCTTGTCTTAGATTGGTGCTATTTATTCAAAAACTCTCAAGGTTGGTCACCTAACTATATAAAATTCAAATTTTCTTCTTTTCTCTCTCTCGATCTAAACGAAAATTCCGATTTTGTGTGAAAGAGGTTGTCAATCGTGCTCCTTATTATAACACGGACATGTGAGCAATTGATTTTTTTTTAAAGCTGGAATTTTAAACCGCGTTGTTGTCTACAAGATGACTCGTTACAATTTAAAAGTAAAATAATAGAAAAAGAAAATAAACACATTTCAGAGTAGGCTGGGAAATATTGACAATGTGGGTGGATTTCCCACGCAGAGTTGTTTGGTTCGTCCTTGTCATGCGAGGCAATGAAAACAAAAAGACAATTCATAAATGGCAGACTAAATAAGAGAAACGACGCAACAATGAAATATATTCCCACCTTTGTAAATTGTGGGAATTCCAGTTGGTGATTATATCCAACCACATCGTAAGGGATATCAGTCCATGCGATATCATGAACAAATTATATCAAAAGAAAAAAAATAATACCCCGCCGTGTTAGTTGTGTTAGTTAGTTTTGGATATGATATTTATTTTTATATGTCATATCCACCCCTACTATAGCTATTTTATTACTAATTTCTATCACTTTTAATTGAAAGAAATCATCTCTTATTTAGATCCTCGGTCGCTGCGTTTAAAAGTGAATAACTTTTATTTTCTCTCTTCTAAATGTGCTCATGACATTAATTACATTCACTTTGTATCGTTATGATTAGAACGGCTACACGTACGTACCTGAGTCCGCCATGGAGGCTGAGAGTGAGGGCGCTTTCCAGTCTGACATCATGATGACGGATGAACAATGGGCCAGTCTCTGGGCTATGCTCGGTGATAACGTCCAAGGCAATGATGCTGATGCGGGTAGGAGGAGAAAGAAGAGGAAAGCAGTGGCCTTTCAGCAGAGAAGATGGCCGCTAAAGACTGTGCCGTATGAGATCTCCAGCGAGTCTGGTAAGTTGACCATTGTTATATACATCAATTTTGCAGATGATAATCACAACCTCTTTTTTACGCATTGCTGGATCATGCCCGACATAGCAACTATGGGTGGCTCAAGGATTGTCCGAAGACTGAAGTTTTTTTTTCTCCAAGAAACACAATTTTGGACATCTCACAGGCATGCAATCTGCTAATGGATCTAACTTACACAAATCTTTGTCTAGCACCAAAAAAAGTGTACACTTATCAGGACCAATTTTGCCTCTCATTTTTGTACAGCCCTTCCAAGGAGCCTATATGGAGCCTTTTTACCGTTAAATCAAGCTGGCCTTTCTTGCTTCCATTCCCCAAGAGGGGTTTGCAGTCTCCCTCGCCCCCTTGATACGCCTATTGCAACGACTTTGGTAACTTATAAAAGAATCAATACACCGATGCATATTTAGATTTTACATTTTGATATCTGTAAATTTATTTTATTTTTTCATATACGTGTCCAGCTGGTGATATCGGTGTAATCATGGCTGGTATGAAGCAGTGGACCGACAACACCTGTATCAAGTTCCAGACTTACAGCACTGATCAGGTCTACAGCGAACTCAGACACGACTCAAGACTGTCCTTCCAGAAGGATTCACGAGGCTGCTGGTCGTATCTCGGCCGGGTGTTCTCCGGCGTTCAGCCCATCTCCATCGGCTTTGGATGCGAAGCAGTGAGTGATGATTTTGTTTTCCTTCTAAATGACATGATATCGATGGAACAGGAAATATGGAGCAGAGAAGAAAATTGTCTCCCGAAACAGATGGATGGTTAAGAAAACACACTAACAAAAAATGAAAAGAAAAATGAAAAGAAAATCAAATCAAACGAGAACTAATCCTAATTACTGAGTATCCTATACCAAAAAGGATCATAACATCCTTCTTGTACGTCTGCCATCTGGCTTTCGGCAGACGATTTGAGTTTTGTGCACTTGTTATTCTTTCTAATCGTCGGCTTGCCGCGCAAAGGCTCTTACCGCCACTGACAATACAAAGCTCTACTACTAGCCTGCAGCCGACGTAATGCAATAATACAGTGATCAGTGATTTATCGTCATCACCATTTTCTTTATACAGCCCGGCACAGTGGCGCACGAGATCGGGCACGCCATCGGGTTCCATCACGAGCAGTCCCGTCCCGATCGCGATGACCACGTCACCATCCACTGGAACAACATTCAGGACGGCACCGAAGTCAACTTTGCCAAGTACACCACCAATGAAGTGACCACACATGAGATCCCTTACGACCCCAGCTCGCTCATGCACTACGGTACCCATGTATGTATATAGTTTTACTTCTGTATTTCAATTTTTAAAACCTCAAACGCACCGCCAACAAATTCCAAACCGACCATTTAACATGAAGGGTAAAGTAATATTGTTGGTTCGGTCTTTCATGTCTGATATCGGTCTTGTGTCGGTCTCATGGGTGTGGCTGGGGTACATGAACTATCAAAATTAATCTGGACTTCTGATGAAATCATCAGTTAAGATACCAACGGAGGTTGTTTGGAGGGGTGACATATTCCTCCCATTGATGTTTTTACCTGTTAATTGTCGGTACACTAACCATTCTGTCGGAAAATGCAATAAAAATACGTATCATTCCGCTCCAAATATCAGTATATTCAATGTCCGGCACATCTGCCTACATAAATGTTTTATAATATATATATATATATATATATAATATAAATGATTATATAATCAAGAAAACAAATGGATTATGTTTATGATTTATATGTATACCACTGTTGAGTTTAGTGATCAAATAAGACGTAAAGAAAGCCGAAGGTTTGGGGTCTGTATGGAGAAAGAAATTTATAATTTGTAGAATTTAAAGGCAAATCTACATCATAGTCAGTTTATTAAATATATGATAAAATGACACTTTCATTAATATTTTGTACAATCCTGTCTTCTCAAAACAGTACTTCTCCAAGAATGGCCTTCCAACGATCACCACAAAGGATGCTTCCCACTGAACCTCCTCGGCAACCGCGAATACCTCAGCTTCCTCGACATCAAACTCGCCAACATCATCTACAAATGCAACGAAGACTGCACGGCGGAGATCGTATGCCTTAACGACGGCTACCAGGGGCCTTACTGCAACTGCGTGTGCCCGCCGGGCTATAGCGGGACCTTCTGCCAGCAGAACGGGGATCCCGTGGTGCCCGTCGGCCCCGCCGGAGAATGCGTGCACACGTTCACGGCTGCCGTAGCCGAGATCAAGTCGGTGAACTACCCAAATAACTATGACGACATGCTGGACTGCACCTACCGTATCCAGGTAATACATTAACAAAATTGATTCTGCTTACGTTAAAGAGGATTGGTGTAAGAAGTTTGCAGATGCGAGACAAATATATTTCTAGAGGGGTGCAGGCACGTAGCCAGAGTTTGATGTTTTGGGGGGCACATACATGTAATCGATCGAGGTCAAAAAAAGGGGTCTAAAAAAGTTCAACCGATCTTGGAATTTTTTTGGGGGGCACGTGTCGTGCCCGTGCCCCCCCCCCCCCCCCCCCCCGTGGCTACGTGCCTGGAGGGGTGCACAATCCTCAGAAAGGTCTAAGGAGGAGGGGGAGGGGTAAACATATTGACTATTGTTTTTAAATATATTTACAAAATATTTGACAACAGACAAAATATCTAA